>CATIWQ010047974.1:0-25473 GCA_949673415.1 Euphorbia schlechtendalii | reverse complement strand
ATAGGCATTCATGCCTCTCAATATTCACATACTCCAAAAAGTTTTGAGCTTAATTTCTCTTTGATTTCTACTCTCCTCTTTTTTTGTCCGAGATCCTCCACGAGTTTCTCCAAACAAATTGAAGAGTTATTTTAGAAGGCTCTAAGTTTAAGTGAGCTTTCGAGTTTGGTTTTTGGGTTGATTTACGTGTATTCTAGTAGCTGCTGTCAATCGACAGGTTCTACCTCATCAAGGTTTTGGTCGATGAAGATCCATGTGAATCAAATCATAGAGGCTCTCCTAGTTTGGAAGCTTGTGCTATCAAAATTGCTTAAAGGGAACATCACTACCAAAAGAGAGATCAACCACACACCAACTGATATTGCTTTAATCTTTAGTAGCTAGATTTCTTTTGTATGTTTTATAAACCTAAAAGCATCAATGGAACGTTTTAACTTAGGTTATATCAATCATGGTATGCTTAGGAGATACTTAGGTTAATTTTAAGTTTTGAAATTCCGCCTTGCAACCTTTGGATATTCAATTACTGTCTTGATTAACCAACATGTATGTATGTATGTATAACTGACTTTAAAATAATTGTAAAATATTTGACAAGGTTGTTAGTCTAAATGTTGACAAAGTATCAGCCACGATTGAGCGCTTTTCATGAGTAAGGTAAATTGGGAAATTAAGTCATTTCATAAATGATCAAATCTAAGTGTAGTCCATTTTTATGTTTAAATGACTCTTTGGTTTGATTTTAATTCGACTTGACTCGCTAGTCGGTCTAGGTTGACTAATTGGTCTAAAGTGACTTTATTAGTTGTAAATGTGACTTAATAGTCACGATGACTCGCTGGTAAAATTTTTGTTTTGTTTGACTCATAAGTCGGTTTAGGTTGACTCATTGGTTAAAGGTGACTTTATTAGTCGGGTACGTGACTTTAACAGTTGGGGTGACTCGTTGGTAAAATTGTATTTTAGTTCGACTCACTGATCAGGTTAGGTTGACTCATTTGTTCAAGGTGACTTTAGTAGTCGGGTATGTTAATTTAATAGTCGAGGTGACTCGTGTTAGACACGATGTATGTCCTAGAGGCAATATGTCTTTATTAGTCACTAATGTACAAATATTCAGCATTATTGCTTATCAATGATAAGGCACCTTTGTTATATTTCAATGATTCTTTCTAATAATGTAACTCGCTGGTATATATATTCATTGATATAATAAGACAAAGTCCGTGACTATTTCATAGCGTGAAAGTGAAAGGACATAGTGGGAGCTATGTGGAGTGAGAACTAGAAACCCATGTAATTATGAATAATCTAAATATTCCTGGCCATAGTTTCATTGAGACTGGCCATCAATGAAGTAGATAGACTAGCATGTGTATGCTTACTCCTTGGATTTACTCTAAGAAGCCGATTTCAAGAGTTAAAGGTAGTAACTTGAGTTAACACATAAATATATTCGCGTAATATATTAGAGACTTCAATAAGATAGACACTCGAAAATAACAATATCCATGTGATGGTATCACATTTTATTCTAGTAGCAGTTTGAGTACCCTCAAACTTGAGATACTGGTTACCTTGTGTGGAAGTTGGTATACTTTGGGTCATACTTATACATACCCTGGTGATCAAGATGATACGGGTGATTACGAGTATAGTGATGAATGCTCATTGGTAAGTCAAGTAGTCAAGATGGGATCCATCACTCTTGATATAGTGATAGAATGGGAGTTGTACCTTAAGGCCTATTGTTGAAGTGACACACTCATAAACCTTTGATCAGAGTATGAGATTGATAGAATGAGTTTCTAGTCAATCTTAGTACATAAAGGTGAGTGGTGTTCTTCATGAACAAGTCTAATTCCGAGGTAGCTACAGCTATTACATGACCTAACACTTTATCCAAGCTCAATAAACTTGATGGTACTTAACATGATGGAAGGAGTGTATTGTTTTGGTTACTATTGCAAAACTGGATCAAGTCACAAGCACGTGACATTCCAAGATTGGGGGATCGTATGCCTTTGCTAGAAAGCCCATTTGATCGTCTAGAGTTATCAGGTTCCATATTGGTCTAGAACACTAAGCCTAAAGGTTCTCAAATGGAAAGCCAAGTTTAGGTTAACCAGTAGCTCTATACTTTGGGATCCTATGAGGTCACACACATTGGGCCTTCACGGGATTAAAATGAAGAACTTATAGAAGGGGTCTATACCGAGAATATAAGGGAGAGTCAAGTTTATTTTGGTTGGACCATTAATTGGTTAGACCAAATAAATAATGGAAGAGGAGAATATTCAACGTTAGGAGTAATGGTATTTTCCCGTTATGAGTGGGCCTAGCGAATACATGTTGTTCATGGGTAGGGCTTGCGTGGCAGCCTTGCGAGCACTTGAAAATTTCTCACACATTATCGGCATCCACCAGCACATCGCAAGCCTATGCTTCGAGGGTAAAGCAAGCCCAACGGGCTTGCCTTGCTCATCACACACAGCCTAACAAAGCGGGCTATGTGCACGCGCCACATGTGTGGGATGGGTTTTCACCCATCCCAAATTACTAAACAGGGAGCATTATTTTCTCCCCTCCTCCTATAAATAAGTGTCTTCCTCCTCTTCATTCTGTACTTCCATCCATCCTTCCTTTTGAGCTTGACTCCTTTTCTTTTGCGACTTTTCTGAGATCCTCCATGAGTTTCTCTAGCATTTATAAGAATTCTTTTTGAAGGCTCATTCCTATTTGGGAAAAGAGCCTTCTCAGTTATTTTCATGTTGGTCTACTAGTGGTCTAGCAACTGCTTCTTAACCAATGAGTTCTCCCTCTACATGAGATTTTCGTCGGCGGGGACTACGTGGACTTGTTATAAAGGTTGTCTTATTTTAGAGGCTTATGTAAATGGAGTGTTGTCTAATTGTTCTAAGGGATCGCTGCACCACACAAAAGGAAGGCATACATTAACTAGTAATGCTCTAAACTTAGATGCTAGGTTTCTTTCAATAAGATTTATAAACCTAAAGCATATATGGAATGTTTCAATTGAGATTATGTCAATCATGCCATATATAAGAGTTTCTTTTGGATTAATTTTTAGTTTTAAAATTCCACCATGCTAGTTCACATATTCATTAACTACCTTAATTAACCAACAATGGTATCAAAGCCTGCCTTATGCTATACAAGATTGATGATAATATGTTGAAATGTGATTTTCTATGAATCGATTAAATTATTCTATGCATGACTTAGGATTTAATTCCAATAACAGAAAATGATGTGATAACTAGATTAAGGTTTTACTCAAACTTAGTCTAAGTGATTATCATATAATTAACGATGTTTTACTACACGTAAAAACTTTAAATTGAGGGTCGTATAGTACTCCACTTGATTAAAAGATCAAAATCTTTAAATCATAATTGTGTATGGTATAATGAATTGAAGTGCCCGTTGTTATTTTAGAAAGGATCAGACTTGGTTCCTCATTCACTTAAAGGGGACCTCTCCTACCAAGAATTCTCCATCGATTTTAGTTTCAAGCATACCAAAGGGACTTTTGTGACTTAGTCGATTTCTAGTATGGGAATTGGATTCTGCATGTGGTTTTACAACCGTAGTTTAAGTTGTCAAATTAAAACTTATAAACATAGGTGCAAGAACTTAAACATGGACCTTGTTTGTTTTGCATGCTATGTGGAGTCTTCGCATAATGGAATGATTATAATGTACTAGTCTTGAGCATGATCCCTTAGATTAATAATTCCAAATAGCTTGGAATTATTATTATCATAATCACATCCATCGTTAAGTCCTAGACTAGGGCGAGACTAGCTGCTCCAATAAAATTCCTACAACAAAATTAAGGCGGTGAATTGTCTTCCTATCATAGTCGTGATATGAACCATTTTAATGAAGGTAAGAACATGTACAACATGCTTTCCCTTAACATGTGTTTGACCATGAGACTAGATAGGGTTAAAGCCATAACCAAAATGAGGTAATTGTCTGTATCATTGGAGCTAATACTAGATTAGAGACATATTTGAGGAGTGATACAATTGGGTATACACTTCTTGAGAAAGAAAACTCAAATGGACAAGCAATTGCATAGAATGTAAATGGAGGGTTTCCAACCAAATTTGTCTATTATGGCTTGACCTGCTATAACGGGGGTCATCTTAGATGAGTTAAGGATGCTACCTACTAAGGAAAATTGGTTCAACCATATTTCCCGAATTCAATAGAAAGCACTATTTGAATGACGATAAAATAATAGGAAATATGTAGTTAATTAAAGACATTACATTAAATACATGTACATATACTAATTTATGAACATTTTCAATCTTAAATCTAGGTTAAATATGATCACTGATGAAAACACTCTTATTGATATTGGTCACCTTGACAATATAAAGTATGCTATTTAAAACTTCACTGAGTTGTTTGGTACTGTCAGAAGAGTTCTTCGAATCTATTATCTAGATTATGTTCTAGATGATCCAAATCCTAAACATCCCGACAAGAATGCTTTTGCATGTGAGATGAATGACTATGAGAGGAATAAGGGAAATTGTGAGTTTTTCGCAAAGCTCATGTTAGAAAACATACTCTCAAAATACAAACATGTATACAAAGGTTTGGATTTAGAATCCATGGTTCATCATCCCAACCAAATGGAAAGTCTAGAAAGTAGATTGTTCCATAGTAAGTTATACGGATACACCTCGATAGTGGAGTTGGTCATATACATATATGATAACTCAGAGAAGTTAAGGGAACTAGTATTGTGTACAGTGAGAAATGCTTGAGAGAAATGGTATTTAGGGGATTACCTGATAAATATGATTCTTTCAAGGAGATGCTTAAGGAGTATTTTCCTAATTGTACTTTACCTCAACTCATGGACTTGCTTAAGATATTTGAGATTGAGTTTAAAAATAAACTCAAAGAACAAGTGAGTACTGGGGACCTTAAGTTAAAGAAACTTAAAGGTTTAAAAGTCAAGAGAAAGCTCATGAAGCGACTAGAGTTGAAAAGGGAAAATGTTTCTCTTGGAATAAGCTCATCGGATAATGATGAGAGTTGTGGCTCAAACTTCTAGAGGTATGTTCAAGCTAGAGAGTTTCTCTATAGTTCCTTATGAGTCTCCATGGGTATTGGACACTAGTTGTGGTAATCATATACGTACTTCTGTACAAGGGTTGTGGAACAGTAGGAGGTTTGCAAAGAGGGAAATAAACCTAAGAGTTGGAAATGGAGAACAGGTTACTACAACAGCTGTAGGGATATATAGCATTCGTTTGCTTAGTGGCCTTGTTTTATTTTTGAACAAGTGCTATTACACACCTCTCGTTACTAAAAATATTATTTTTATTTCATGTTTAGCAACAAAGGGATTTTGAAATTTTATTTTCTCATAACAAATGTCAAATTTAGCATGAGAATATTCTTTATGCTTGTTGAATGTGTGAATAGCGTTTATGTTCTAGTTACTATAACTGAAATTCTAAATATGAATATTGCTAAGAAATCAAAGTTAGATAATGAGAAATCTTAATACTTATAGCATTGTCATCTAGGCCTTATAAATGAGACTCACTTTATTAAGTTACACAAATGTGGTGACTTGTGCCCAATGGGGTGAGAATCTTATGGGGCATGCGAACCTTGTTAAAAAGGAAAGATGACAAAGAAACCTTTCAAAGGAAAGAGTCAGCATGCAACAAGTACTTAGGAAATAATACATTTCGATGTATGTGGTCCAATGAGTGTTAAGATACATGATGGTTTCATCTACTTCATAACCTTTATCGATAAATACTTATGATATGGTTATTTGTACCTTATGAGGTACAAGTTTGAAAGTTTTGAGAAATCTAGTAGTTCAGAACCGAAGTAGAGAAACGACTTGGGAAAAGTATCAAGATCCTTCAATCTGATCGAGGTGGTGAATACTTAAGCTAATAATTTCAAGATTATCTAAGGGATAATGGTATTTTATCCCAATGCACACCTCCTTATACACTCCAACACAATGGAGTGTTATAAAGGAGGAATAGAACCTACTTGATATGGTTCAGTCCATAATGAGCCAAGCAGATTTTAGCAGATGCTTTTAGGGTTATGCACTTGAGAACGCAATTTATATTCTAAACAGAGTTCCCTCAAAATTAGTTGATCAAACATCGTATGAAATGTGATATGGTAAGAAACCTACTCTTTCTCATCTGAGAGTTTGAAGATGTCCTTATTATGTTAAGAGTATTGGTTAATCAAGATAGTAATTGAACATGCATAGGTTGCAAGGTGAAAATTAAAAAACCTAAAATTAACTTGAGGATCTCCTAAGCATGCCATGATTGATATAATCTAGGTTAAAATGTTCCATAGATGCTTTTAGGTTTATAAAACATATGAAAGAAACCTACCATCTAAAGATTAAAGCATTACCAGTTAATGCATACTTGATCTCTCTTTTGGTAGTGGCATTCCCTTTCGAGCAATTTCGATAGCACAAGCTTCCAAACTAGGAGATCCTCTATGATTTGACACACATGGATCTTCACCAACGAAAACCTCAAAGAGGTAGAACCCATAGATTAATAGCAGTTGCTAGACTACTTATAAATCTTCAAAATCAAAAACAGAAAGCTAACTTAAACTTTGAGCCTTCTAAAAGAAAATCTTCAAATTGTTTGGAGAAACTCATGGAGAATCTTGCACAACAAAAGAAGAGGAGAGTAGAAATCAGAGAGAAAACAAGCTCAAAGCTTTTTGGTGTGTATGAATTAATGAAGCTTTGAAAGCCTATTTATAGGGGAAAATAGGGGAGTGTAAAACTCCCCCTCTAACTCTACATGGCAAGGGATAAACCCATCGCATGTATACTGGGTCAACCGCGCGGTTCATGGTGACCCACGAGTTGATCCATGCACCCCCAAGCCCATGCTAGCGGGCATGCCACTACAAGCCCGTGAAAGGACTACCATGGGCAGTGCTTGCAGCCCGCTAGCACTTGGGCTTGCCCCACGCGCTAGCGGCCACACCTCAAACAACTTGTGTTCTTTTCAGGGCCCACTTGCAATAGGAAAATTCCCTTACTCGCTTTGACTATTTTTCCCTATCTTTTCATTACTCCTTTGAATTATTAATTCGGTTAAACCAATTAATAATACCTCTCATTGATTTCACAACTTGTATTTTTGGTATAGACCCAGTCCCATAAGTTCTTTACATGGTTCGAGAAATACCCAAAGTGTGTGACCTCATAGGATCCCAAAGTATAGAGCCGCTAGAGGTTAACCTAAACTTGGCTTCCCGTCCGAGAACCTTTAGGCTCAGTGTTCTAGATCGTTATGAACCATATAGCTCTAGACAATCAAATGGGCTTTCTAGCAAAGGTGATAATTGGAACGTCACGTGCTTGTGACTTGATCAAATTTTGTAATAGTAACCAGTAAAATACATTCCTTCCATCAGGGTAAATACCATGCAGTTTATTAAGCTCAGATTAAGTGTCGGCTTATGTAATAGCCGTAGCTATCCTAGAATTAGACTTATTCACGAAGAACACCACTCAGCAGTTTTGTATCTTGATTGCCTAGAAACCCGTTCCATCAATTGTATACTCTGATCAGAGGTTTATGAGCATGTCACTTCAACAAGGGGCCCAAAGGTACATCTCCATAATGTTACTATATCAGGAGCGATGGATCCCATATTGACTATATAGCTTACCAACATGTGATCATCGCTATACTCGTAATCACTTGTATCATCCTGATCGCTAGGGTATGAATAAGTATGACCCAAAGTATATTAACTCCTACATAAGGTAACCGGTATCTTAGGTTTAAGGATACTCCTGTTCCTGCATTAAGACATGACACCAACACATGGATATAGTTATTTTCGAGTGTCTTTCTTATGGTGATCTCCAATGTATTACCCGAATACATTCATGTGTTAACTCAAGGTACCACCTTCAAATCATGATATCGGTCGCTTAGAACTAATCCAAGGAGTAAGCCTACACATGCTAGTCTATCCCCTCCATTGATGTCCAATCTCAATAGAACTACGAATAGTGATATTTAGACTATTACGTATGTGCATTTCTCACTCCATATAGCTCCCACTATATCCTTGCATTTTTACGCTATGAATTAGTCATGGACTTTGTTTCATCAATGCGAATATACATATTCTAATATATATTATACCAGTGAGATACAATTAAAGAAGCACTGATAAATAACAAAATTCCTTTGATTATTATTGATAATTCATAATTGTTTGTACATTATAGCTAATTAAGACATATCGCCCTAATTGCCTCGAGCGCATACATCATGTTTAACAATCTCCCACTTGCACTAGAGCCAATTGTCCATGTGTTTTATACTATACTCGTTAACATGCTGGTCATGCTTAACCTGAGTCAATGGTTTTGTTAGCCCATCCACTAGATTCTGATCCGTTGGGACATATTCTAAAATTATATCCTTTTTGGCCACCCTCTCATTTACAAGATGATACTTTTTGAGTATATGTTCATTTTTGTTACGAGATCATGGTTCCTTTGCTTGAGTAATAACCCCATTGTTATCGTAATAAATCGCTATCAGATTTACAATACTAGACACCACACCGAGATCACCAAAAACTCTCTTAAGCCATACGGCTTGCTTAGCTACTTCTGACGCAGCTAAATACTCAGATTCAGTGGTTGAAATGGTAGTCGTATCCTATTTGAAACTCTTCCAAACAATTGCCCCTCCATTAAACATAAACACATAACCTGACTGTGACTTATAATCATCCTTATCAGATTGAAAACTCGCATCGGTGTATCCCTTTAAAGTGAGATCACCTTCTCCATATACTGAAAACATATCCTTAGTCCTACGTAAGTACTTGAGGATAGTTTTAACAACCATCTAGTGCTTCTCACCTGGGTTAGATTGAAATCTTCTTATGACGCTCAACGCATGTGAGACATCAGACCGAGTGCATACCATAGCATACATGATGGACCCTACCGCCGAGGCATAGGGTATTCCATTCATGCGCAGTCTCTCTTGTGTTCTCGGACACTCAGATTTAGAAAGGTTTATCCCATGAGACATAGGGAGATAACCCTTTCTTGACTGCTCAAGGTTAAATCTAGCCAAAACCTTATCTATGTATGTACTTTGTGAAAGACTAGCAGCCTTTTGGATCTATCTCAGTAAATTTTAATACAAAGTATAAAAGCTGCTTCTCCAAGGTCTTTGATGGAGAACTACTTTGACAACCACATCTTAACTGTCTGAAGAAAAGGAATATCATTTCCTATTAATAATATGTCATCGACATATAAAACAAGGAAAACGATCGCACTCCCTTTAGACTTTTTATATACATAGGGCTCATTAGCATTTGATACAATATTGATTTCTCAGATTGTCTCATCGAACATAATATTCCAACTCCTTGATGCTTGCTTAAGTTCGCAAATGGACTTCTGCAACTTGCATACCTTAGATGTGAAACCCTCAGGTTGTGTTATAAACACATCCCTATCAAGATTCCCGTTAAGGAATGCTATCTTCACAACCATTTGCCAAAACTCATAATCATAATGGGCGGCGATGGCAAGAGTATCCTAATAGACTTCGGAATGGACACCGGTGAAAAGGTTTCATCATAGTCAATGCCCTCTTTTTTACTACACCCTTTTGCAAATAGCCTTGCTTTATAGGTAACTATGTTACCATCCATGTCAGTTTTCTTCTTGAAAACCCATTTGCATCCTATGGGCTTAATCCCACTTGGAGCATCAACCAAGTTCCAGACTTGATTTTCGTACATGGAGTCCATCTCTTATCTCATGGCTAAAGCCATTTATCAGATTCTGAGCATTCCATTGCCTCCTTGTAAGTCTTGGGCTCATCATCTTCCATAAGGAAGAGATGTTTATCATCAATGATATAAACCCATATCGCTCGAGAGTGATTGGAGCCCAATCTGACCTACGTAATGTCGTGTTATAATAGGTTATTCCATGCTTATACTATCTTGTGTAACAGGTGTAGGTGTGAGCGGGCGACACGGAGCGGTGGGCCGAGAGCGAGTGGTTTCATAGGCGCGGTCCACCGGGGTGTTTTGAAAAAGAAGAAAAGCACTAGGTCAGGGACCCGAGAAAAAGGTTTGAAAGAGAAAAAAAGGCAAAAATGTTTAAGATCGGTTCGAACCCGAATCCGGCATCTCTCAGTGTGGAGTCGCCACCTGGATTAGCTCTTTCCAGGAATTAGAGTCCAGTGAGGCTTAACGTCTGGGGGACGGCCCACCAAGACACAGAGATTCAGGTCTGGGATAAGTTGCTTATTTCTTAAGTGATCACGTTAAATTACATCTACAGAAAACCGTTTTCTTTTAATTATGCATATTCGTACTTAGTTCATTTTTGGAGTTAAATGCATGATTCACGTATTGTGAAGTAATAAATCATTCACAAAGCGGAAAAATAAACCATCCACAAAATCGTAAATAAATGCAGAAAGTAAATGAGGAAAATAAAATTACAAGGCTTCAAAATTCGGGGGATGCAACCACCCGCTAACCTATTAATTACATTTCTCGAAAAAAAAGAAATTGCGATACCCGAAGGAAAATTAAAATCCTAAACATACATCTAATCCTAATCTACCTGCATCCACAAAGGTTAGCACAGGGGATAACAGGTATGTTCGATTTTGGATTTAGTGAGGCCCGCGTGGCCTAATGAAAAATCAACCGCGATATTCTTTGTTTAAATAAAACTATTCATTTTATTAGCACATTGGTTGCTCATTTTAATTAATGAAATTTCTCGCATGGTAAAAAACGTGGTCTGTTATCCGGGAAAATATTTTATTCCCTTCGTGGGGGTGTTCTAACATACATCTCCTTATAAAGAAAAAGATGAAGAAGAATTACAACAGTTAAAATAAAATAAAAGCAATTAAAATCCCAGGTTCACAGATGAAACAGAAGAAGTAATTAAACACTGAAAGCACGGGAATTGCAGTTCTAGGAACTCAGAGGCTTACCCTTACTTAACGAATCCATGTCGAAGAATCCGATTGGTCCTTTAGAAATCCTCCTCGCCCTTTGAGTTTACGTAAAAAAGTTATAGTATAAAGTCCAAAAATTGTTTGTTTTAATTCCTGGAAGCAAAGGTTTCTAAAGCTATATTTTTTATCTGATAATTTCGGGATCTTATTAAAAAACCAAAAAAGGAAAGTTTTTCCGGCGAGGGGTCTTGCCGGAGAAAACCCCGGCGAGGTCTCACGTGTGAGCAAGGCTGCCTCCGCACGAGGCTGCCTCGCGTGTGCGCGAGGCTGCCACCGCGCGAGGCTCCCTCGCGTGTTCGCAAGCCTACCTCCGCGCGAGGCTCCCTCGCCTGTGCACGAGCCTCGCTCCTGTGTGCGCGAGGCTGCCTCGCGCGAGCGCAACGCTCCCTCGCGTGTTCGCAATGCTGCCTCGCGTCGGGATTACGTCTTTTTTTTAATTATATTTTATTTTATTTTATTCTTTTAATTATATTTTTTTTTCTTTGATTTAGTTAATTAATTTCTAAACAAAATTAAATAATTTTATTAGAGACGAGGAGGGTTCCTATTCGGATACGTCAGGATACTCGAAAATTGTGTGATTCAAGGATAAAATCCCGAAAAAGCCGTCATCATCGAACGCGCGAGCTGGTACAAAATCCCGTGCTCACAACATTCATGTGTTAACTCGAGTTTCAATCTTCAGCTTGTGAGATCAGCTACTTGGATTTAATCTAAGGAGTAAGCCTGCACATGCTAGTCTATCCGCTTCATTGATGTCCAATCTCAATGAAACTATGACTAAGGATATTTAGATTGTTCATAGTAACACGTATGTGCAGTTCTCACACCACATAGCTCCCACTATGTCCTTGCACTTTCACACTATGAAGCAATCACGAACTTTGTCTTATCAATGTGCATATATAATAATACATATATATGATACTAGTAAGATACATAAATTAAATAGCATCGATAAATAACAAAGATGCCTTTATTATTATTATTATTAATCTAAAATAGTTTGTACATTATAACTAATTAAGATATATCACCCTAATTGCCTCTTGGGAATACATCATGTCTAACATTCATGTCATACCAACAAAATGCATTATATCATGCTCATATTTGTGTATATAATAGATTTGAACTACTATTAACTAGTTGTTCTTATAAAGTATTGTAAATTGCTTACCGCTATAAACTAGTGCTATATTATGCTCATTTTTATTATGTACATGATAGTGAACTAGTGTTATATTAATAGTAAACTAGTGTTTTAATGGGGAACAATTTGCTTATAATGGATTAATATGTGTTAGGGACTTGTTGAGGTTTTGAAAGAACTAGAACCTGACATAGAACATAGGTTTTGTATGAAACATATGTACAGAAATTTCAAAACGCTTTACAAGGTTGAGCAATATAGAAATCATTTATGGGGCACTACCACTGCTAGCACTGAGAAGCTTTTTTTAGTAGAATGAATTTGCTTAAGGAGTTTGATAAGGATGCATATGATTGGCTTATGACTCACGATCTTCACACATGGGCAATATGCTTTTTCAACTAGGATGAAGTGTGATGCTGTCAAAATAATGCTTATGAATCATGGAATAGTTATATCCTTAAATCTAGAGACATGCCAATTTTGTCTATATTTGAGTGTATTAGGAAGAAATTAATGAAGAGTCAGTATGTGAAGTATGTGGGGATGCAAAAATACAAAGGGGACATTTGTCCAGAAATTTAAGAAGTGTTGGAGGGATTGAAAGTGAATAGTAGGAATTGATTTTGTACTCCAACTAGTAATTCTAAGTATGAGGTTGGTTGTGGAAGCAAACAAGTTGATGTTGATCTAGATGCTAAGACATGTACTTGCAGGTTGTGGCAACTTAGTGGCATACTATATAAACATGAAATTTTTGCAATATACACTAGTAGGGAAAAACCTGAAAGCTATGGTGATAAGTTCTACTTGAAATCAACTTACCTAGCTGTGTACACTGCAATGGACAACACAATAATATCTCAAGAGAAGTGGGAGAAAACTGAAAACCCTGATATTAGGCCTTGAATTGTGAAGAAGCCACCTAGAAGGCCTTGAAAAAAGAGGGTTCAGGCAGTTGATGAACCTAAGAATCCCTACAAAAGCTCAACGGCAGGTGGCTATGTGTTATGTGGTAAATGCAAACAAAAGGGTAATAATGCAAGAAGGTGTGGTGTAAACTTCACTGGTGAGGCAGCATGGGAAGTAAGGAAAAGAAAGCAAGCACTAATTTTAAATTTATAAAATTTTTCTATGTCAAGGCTGCTACAAGTTCATCAAGGGCAAGGCCATCTGAAGTTCACATGGATCATCAGGTATGAATACTGTAGAACCCAAGTTAATACTACCTCACAGTACTTTACATGTTTTGGAAATAGCAAACTAACTAGGATGGTGAAATTAATTGAGTACTAAGTACACTCTTAATTAATGAAGCTGACTAGAGTTTGTTTAAGGAAAAACAACTCAGTTTTGCTAAGTAATTAATTAAGTTATGGCTTAGAGTAAGAAAAGCTGAGTTTGTACTGAGTACTACGTAGTTTAGAAATATATCTACTCAGCTATGCTGAGTTAGCTTTTATTTATTAAAATCGGATTTTTTTGACACTTAGAGAATTAAATGACACATGTGCCACTAATGAATTCTATGAGAGATGGAATATTCTTTAGTTGCTTTTCAGGTTAAAAAGCACTGAAATTAAAGAAGATTTCAAGTGGTCCTCACTATAGTCCAAGGTAAAAGGAAATTCTGACATGCACCATTTCTCAATGTCCCTGCGCGACTCCGTCAACGTCAGCAATGTCAACCAATTTGAAGATTCCACGTTGCATTCTCGCGCACCTCTCTCAAACCATATTGCTTGAAGATAAACGAGATTTTTTCAACAGAATTTTATCACGCCTCAACATTCAAATTTCTATCTCTAAACGTCCTAGAATCTATCTCCAACAGAAAGATTCGAAAGATATGAAGAGAAGAAAAATTGAAGTTCAGCGACCTCAAAAAGTTTGCAACCACTACTTCTCAAAGCTTCAAGTATAAATAGAAGACTGAAGCAGATGTTCAAACTTGGTAAATCACCTCAAATTTCTTTTAGAGCTGAAACTCTGCTAAATTACTCCCAGCTTCAAAAAATTCCAAACTCAAGCAATCAGCAAACATCAAATTCCAAATCTTTTTGTAATAGAGAGAAACACTTAGATTTAACATTGTAAGGATTCAACGGTTTTATAAGTTGAATTCAGTCCACAATCTTTTATTCAAATCTGAGTGTCAGTTTGGGAATGGTATCCAAATTGAGTTGAGTGGTAGTTAGAAAGGAATGTACTTTCTGTAAAACTGTGTCTACCCGAGGTAAAGGCTACTCTGCCTAAGTAAAGAATGAACACTAGTGGATCAAAGCTTGGAAAAGGTATCCGGGGACTAGAGGTAGGCTCAAGGCCGAACCAGGATAAAATTTGGGTGCTGAAGTTCTAACTTTTTCTTATAGCTTTTACCACGATCAGCTCATTCATCATTTTATCTCTGTCTAAGTGTTTTGCTTGAAAAACCAATCCGAAGCTGAGTCAAGTACTTAGCAAGAGATTGTACATAAACTGTGCCAGCGAAGCTAAGCAGTTTATAAAGTGTTTATATCGCAACTCAGCATGCATATAAAAAACTTAACTTAGTGAAACAAAATTTCATAAATCTTCAAAAGTAACCAAGATTAGCATTCACCCCCCTCTGCGGTTGTTTACAAGCTATCTAAGGACCAACAAATGGTATCAGAGCAGTTACACAACTTATTGACTAATCATCTTTGAGTTAAAGATCCATAAATGACTTACAACAACTATAGTTCTAGCTTGGTTCAGGCAGTTCTCTTAAAGGAGGGAATGTTTGTTACCAGACCACCTCTTTTTTATGGTAATCATTACATGCTCTAGAAAAATCGCATGAAAAACTTCATCCAGTCACACAGCATGCAATTTAGCTTGCTATCGAGCTTGGCCCCAGAGTTCCCATAGTTGTGAGGAATGGAATTCGTGTCCTAGCAGATCCAAAGGACTACGATGATGTTGATCTGAGGCTTCTCAAGGAGAATGCCCATAGTAATGAATTACCTACATTGTGCCCTAGATCTTACTGAGTTCAACAAGATCTCAGGATGTAAGACAGCACAGGAAATCTTGAAAAAGCTAGAGATTACCTATGAGGGGATGGATAAGGTCAAAGAGTCAAAGATCAATCTCATGCTGAGGGAGTATGAGATGTTCTCAATGGGCGTTGGCGAGGATATTCAAAGCATGAATACCAGGTTCATTAACATCGTTAATGAACTGAAGAGATTCGGAAAGGAGTTCACTGAAGAGAGCTCCTCATGAAGATTCTGCGCACTCTTACTCTAGAGTGGGACTCTAAGAAGAGCGCTATTGAGGAGGCTCATGATCTAAAGACCTACAGCTACGATGAGCGGATTGGCTCCTTGCTGACTCATGAAATGTCTTTGAGGATGTATTCTGATAACTCCAAAAATAGTCGAGGCAAGGAAAGAGAGGGTAAAGCATTGTCCTGAAATTTGATTCATCTTATGAGTCCAATAGTTGCGACTCCAAAGAGAAAATGGCCCTTCTGACTAGGCGTTTCAAACTCTTCATGAAGAAGGATGAGAAGTTCAACAAGAAGAAGTTTCTCAGTAAAATCAAGTCAACTCAGCACCGGCGTGGAGCTAAGGAAGGACCTAAGAAGGAGCACAGCAAAGATATCAAATGCTTTGGCTCTGGAGAGAAAGGCCAGATCCAATCCAGCTGCCCTAAGGCGAAGAAGGACAGATTCAATAAGAGGTTCAACAAGAAGAATGAGGCACTTGCTACCACCTGGAGCAATTTAGAAGAATCCTCATTATTAGATGAGGAAGCAACTGATTCCGCTAACCTCTGTTGTATGGTTATCGAGAATTGAAGGGGTGAAGGCTCAGAATCCACCTCCAGTAGAGATCAATCCGCTGTTGATTCTGAAGCTGAGTGGAATAAAGGAAAAGCTCATAAAGCAGAGGTACAATCTGAAATTCCCTTATCTACAGAAGAGTTCACTCAGGCTCTCTTTGATGTTATGAAATTGACTAACAAGTCGATGAAGAACATCAAAGAGCTAGTGAGGAGAATTGAAGATTTGGAAGACACTATTGCTTTCTTATCTCTTGATATCAGCTTTCTTTAAGAAAAAGTTGAGTATCAAGACTATTTACATAGTAAGCTCACTAAGCAATTAGATGAGTTGATTGCTGAGATAACAGCTTTGAAGAAGAAACAGTATTCTCCTCCAGCCAACAGTCAACCTCCAAGTAACCAAACTCGCAATTCTAAAAAGAAGAAAGTGAGCCAGCCCAAAGAAAAAATGGCTTGTGGTTTTTGCCGAAAAACTAGACATGCCACACTAATGTGTAGGCATAAAACTGGTCATTATGATGAGTACGACTGGAATAACCTAAGCACTTCTAATAAGGGAGGATCCAACTCGAAAGCATGGGTACCTAAGAAAACGTAACTATTTTGCAGGTGAGCCTTAGATTCACTAATGACTCTAGAATGTGGTATGTGGATAGTGGATGCTCAAGGCATATGATGGGAGATGAAAGCTAGTTAATCTCATTGGAGCAAAAAAGAAATGGAAGTGTCAGTTTTGGAGATAACAAGAAAGGCAAGATTGTGGGTCATGGTACTATCGATGTCTCTCCTTCAATCGAGGAGGTTTCTCTAGTCAAAGGTCTGAAGTTCAACTTGCTTAGTGTAGCCCATCTTTGTGAAAAAGGGAGAAAGGTTACATTCAACTCAACAACATGCTCTGAAATTGACTGTAAAACTTATTCTATTATTCTCTTTGCTCCTCGAATCAATAATGTATATTTGATTGATTTATCCCTGGGCTCTACTAATGTGTATCTTGTATCTAAGGAGGATAATTCATGGCTTTGACACAAAAGGTTAGGTCATATAAATATGAACATTCTATCCAAACTAGCCAAAAAGCCATTAGTTGTGGGTTACCCAGCATCAGCTTTGAGAAGGATAAACTATGTTCAGCTTACCAACTAGGTAAGCAAGTTAAGAAATCTTTTAAGTTAATTAATCACGAAGTAACTAAGCAACCATTGGAGCTCCTCCAGCTGGATCCTTTCGGCCCAATTCATCTAATGAGCATGGGTGGTAAGAGATTTTTGTTGGTGGTTGTGGATGACTTCATGAGATTCACTTCGGTAGTCTTGCTGTGTAGCAAAGAAAAGGCATATGAATCTTTTATCAAGCTCAGTAACTGGATAATGAACGAAATAGGAACTAAAATAAGTAGAATCCGAAGTGATCATAGACATAAATTCGAGAATTTCCATTTCAAAGAATTCTGTTCAGCACATGATATTGACCACAACTTCTCTTCTCCCTATACGCTTCAACAAAATGGGGTTGTAGAAAGGAAGAATAGAACCATAGTTGCAATGGCTCAATCCATGCTGAGTGATAATAATCTACCAAAGTATTTTTGAGGAGAAGCTGTTAACACATCATGTTATATCTTGAATTAGGTTTTAATTTTCCCAATTCTTAAGAAGACACCCTATGAACTTTGGCGAGGGCGTAAGCTTAAGATTGGTCATCTCAAATCATTTAGCTGTAGGTGCTTTATTCTTAACACTAAGGAGCAATTAGGGAAGCTTGATCCTAAGTCTGATGAAGGTATCTTTCTGGGATACTCAATTAACAACAGGGCATATAGAATATATGTCAAAATAAGTGGCCTATTAGAGGAGTCTATACATGTAGATTTCAATGAAACTAACAATCCAGATAGACAGACGTCCATTTGATGAAGACAAAGGAGTACACCAGTAAGAAAACACACTTAGTATGCAACTCTCTATGCTACCCAACCAAACACAAGAGCCTGAAGTTGAGGAAGCTAAAGATAATGAGGATCTTTCTATCAACTTCAACGATGGTGAAGATCAACCTCCACCTCAACATCTCATTTTCAATCCTCTAGCAGTTAATCCGTGTCTTCCAAGAGAGATTAGAGATGATCACAACCATTCGCTAGACAGCATAGTTGATGATGCTCATAATCCAGTGATGACGTGAGGTTAGCTCAGCAGGATGATGAGTCATCCAGCCTTCATATCATTGATCAAACCTAAAAAGTTTGAAGATGCAGAAGGATATGATTATTGGATGATCACAATATAGAAGGAACTAGATCAATTCAAGCACAATGATGTTTGGGATCATATTCCGAAGCCAAAAGGGAATTCAATTATTAGAACCAAATGGGTTTTTAAGAACAAGCTAGATGAAGATGGCTCTGTTGTCAAGAACAAAGCTAGGCTTGTTATGCAAGGCTACAATTAGCAAGAAAGAATCGATTATGATGAGACTTATGCTTCTGTAGCCCGGCTTGAAGCAATCTGAATCATGTGTGCTTTTGCATCTCATATGAACTTCAAATTATTTAAAATGGATGTTAAGAGTGAATTCTTGAATGGATTCATTCAAGAAGAAGTCTATGTTCACCAACCTCGAGGCTTTGAAGATCCAAAGAATCCTGAGCATGTTTTCAAATTGAAGAAAGCTCTCTAAGGATTGAAGCAAGCTCTTAGAGCTTGGTATGAGAGGCTGACCAATTTATTGATTAACAAAAGGCTATGAAAGTGGAAAAGCAGATACGACTCTCTTTATCAGGCGAAGAAAGGAAGATGTGTTACTAGTCCAAATATATGTTGATGATATCATAGTTAGAATAACTGATGAGAAGCTATGCAAAGAATTTAGCAAGCAGATGAAGAGCAAGTTAGAAATGTCTATGATGCGAGAGCTCAATTTCTTTCTTGGTCTTCAAATCAAGTAGATTGAAGATGGAATTTTCATTAGTCAGGCTAAGTATGCCAGAGATATCCTGAAGAAATTTGACATCAAACATTTGAAGGCAATGTCCACTCCTATGGCCACTGATATTATCCTGAGTAAAGATGAAGTTGGAAAACCTATGGATAGCAAGTTCTATAGACGAATCATTAGCTCTCTTCTTTATCTTACCGCTAGTAGGCCAGACATATAGTGTGATGTGTGCTATTGTGCTCGTTATCAAGCTAATCCTAGAGAATCTCATTTAGTAATTATGAAGAGGATTCTCAGGTAATTGCAAGGTTCAATTAAAGCAGGTCTGCGGTATCCCAACAGCTCAGATTTCACTCCTAGGGGATTCGCAAATGTACATTATATAAGAGACAAGCTCAATAGGAGAAGTAAGACAGGAGGATGTCATTTCCTTGGAGAGTGACTTGTCTCATGGTATAGTAAGAAGCAAACTTCGGTTACGCTAAGTACATGGTTGTAAGAAGTTATGTAGCACAACAACTATGGATTAAGCAGTAACTAGAAGATTATGGTATAAAGTTAAGTTGTCTTGAAGTTATGTGTAATAACAAGAGCGCATTTGACCTATCCAAAAATCCAGTTCAGCATGGCAGGTGAAGCATGTCAACATTATATAACACTTCATTAAGGATCATGTGCTACTAGGAGATGTCAAGCTGGAGTATGTTCTTTATGAGGAATAGCGCGCTGACATTTTCACCAAGCCAAAGGAGCAATTCAATACTTTGAGGCAGTTGATTGGAATGGCTAATCCACCTTGAAGAAGAAGAAGGAAGTTGAAATTCTCAAAATTCTGGCTAAGTGTTGGAAATTAAGCCTTGAGAAGACATGTGGATAACATCATCAGTATTTTAAAATAATGGTGTGAGAACTATTTCATGGTTAATTTTCAAATCTCTACGTTTTTAAAAAAGACGTTTGTTCGAATAAGAACCGTTTTTATCAAAACTCACAGTTTTACTGAGGCGTTAATCTTATTCTCACCTCAGCGTTCATTTTCATCTTGAGTTATGGTAATGCCATGTGCCCTTGAGAGTTGCAATCGTCTATAAAAGCTAAATAGTTGAAGAGAGAAGGGTACTTATTTTCTACGATTTCGAATTTAAAGCATTCGAACCCTAAATTTCTCATCTCCTTTCAATCCTCTCAAATGGCGATTGCCAGAACTACATTCAGACTTAAGAGAACTACCTCAATGAAAATTGTAGTCAATGCTAAAGGGAAAACTAAGAAATTCACTCTGCATGAGGGAACCCTTTTCACTAAGGTAGAATGGGCTGATAATCTCGATTTCATTCCCATTTATGAAGTGGACTATGAAGGGTTGCTGCGAAACAAGACCATGTATAGGATTATCAAGCAGCAACATCTGAGTTCTTTTATGAAGATGGAGGGTCTTGCTATTATAGGACTCATCAGAGCCTTCTATTCAAACCTCTACACCATCCACGGGTTTGACGATGTTCTGATGATGGATTTTGGAGGCAAATTTAGTCTTATCTGTGTGAGTTTGATAGGGAGCGTCCTCAATATGCCAACAAAGGCACTCAGCTCCGAAAAACCAGTAATGAAGATGGTGTAATCAAACCTAAAGATTGGGAGCTCCCTGCTAACTATGTATCAAGGAAGATAGTAGCAAGCCGCTTGAGCTGGACCGCGAGAATGTGCCATGAGCTGGTGGTGAAGTTGCTACTGCCAAAGACTGGCTTTGTGACTAGTTTCACCTACTTTGAGAGTTTTGTGGTCTACCATATGGTAGAGGGTAAAAAGCTGAACTGGGTAGTGCTGATTCTTCACCATTTGACCAAGCTGACTACTGTCTATCACTATGGTTACCTCATAACTGAACTTATGAGGGCAGCGAAAGTGGGCATAACTTAGTTTTTTGGGGAGTTCGGTGGAACGATTTTACCAATGAAGAAGTGATTCAAGATGGTACACTTTAGTATACTAGTTTACAACCAAGTACATACTAGGTGCAATAAAGCACAATAGAAGCGCAAGCTAATGTGCAAACCAATAGCAGTACCTGTGGACATCCTGAAGGAGGATGAAGATGGCTTCATGGTGGACTTCGATGATAGTGATGAGTCAAACAAAGCCCCCATATCCTGCATCCTAGAGAAAGTCACTACCTCCTCTCCCAAGCACAAGGCTCCTTACTCCAAGGCCAAGGGGAAAAGCATTGCAAAATCCAAAGCCGATGAGGCCCTTGCTTAGCCCTAGTGTCAAAGAAGGTAGATGAAGGCAAAAACCTGCACCTAAAGAGAAGCGGAGGCCAAAATTCAAGTTGAGCAATAGGCGAAGAAATGAGAAGATGTGGCTGCGGTTGATGAGTCCCTGCACCAAAGAAAGCGCAAAATTGTGTTTTCTGAGGAATTAGAGGAGCAGGGCGAGGGTCCTAACACTACTGCTGAAGTACAAGAAGCATTTTCAAAAGTAAAAGGAACTTAGTGCAAGCATGCTACCACCAATAGGCCCCTGCAACATAATGTGCAGGTGGTGAGCAGCGAGGAGGATGTTGGAGACACCCTATCCTTAATTCCTGAGGAGACTGATCCCCAGGAACCCAACATCCCCACACCCTCTTTCACTCATGTTGAGGAGTC
Source organism: Euphorbia schlechtendalii (assembly GCA_949673415.1). NCBI lineage: Eukaryota > Viridiplantae > Streptophyta > Magnoliopsida > Malpighiales > Euphorbiaceae > Euphorbia > Euphorbia schlechtendalii. The sequence goes on along the minus strand of CATIWQ010047974.1, from coordinate 3,826 downwards.
CTCTACTCAGCATAAGCAACTTCAAGCTAACCCATCCTTGGGTCAAACAGCTAACCCAGAGGTTCCTCAAAATCCTACCTCCTCTTCTGCTGTAAATCCTTAAATCCCACCTTCTCATGTAAATCCTTCAAATCCCTCAGTTTCTACTCCTGTAGATACTGCAAGACCATCTTTAAATTCTCTTCCTCCTTCCAATAATGTAAATTCTCTTATCCATATCCCATCTTCTCTTGTTAATACGCAAAATTCTCCTATTCATATTTCTTCACCCACAAAAAGCCATGATTCTTTTTCTTCTCATTCTTCACCAATAAACAATCCTTCTACTCACACTTCCCCTGTACAATCTCATATCTAAACCATTCCTTGTACATCCATTCTACCTTCTATTCCGATCAACAAAAACATTCCCCAAACTTCTTCGAATTTAAATACTTCTGAACCACCCTCTTCTTCAAACCCATTCTCTACCCCCCCTTAACCCCTCTAGTTATGGAAGTTCCTAATGCTGAGAACTATGCTCAGCAGGGAAATGCAAGTGGTTAGAATGCTGAGGTAAATTTTACAGCCCGTGAAGCAAACTAAACCAAGCAAAGAACCAATTCACGAGGATTTGGCTGATGCATCTTTCTTAGCAGAAATCAAAGAGTTATCTAGGAAGAAATTCCTACACTCAAGGCTACTGCTAAGTTAGATGGAGCAGTGAGCAAAGTGCTACTCACTCAGGAATTGACAGACTTATCCTCCAAACGTAAGGCAAAATTTCCTGAGTTCGAATAGCACACAAGTGTGCCCAACGAATCTCTCTACTTTGAGGAGTTTGAGAGAATCAAGGGTAGCTTGTTGGCTATTCAAAATCATTTGGCAAAAGAGAGTACCAAAAGTTTGGTGGATAAGATGGCTCTAATCCTCACTAGGTTGATAGATTCTGCAGCCCAGTTTGGGGTAGCAATCACGTCTATCCCCACGTCTACTACAATGGTTAATGTTGTTGTAGGAAAGATAAAGGGTAGCGTAGATGCTGCTACTGAGCAGCTGAGTCTCTTGAGTACCAATATAGCAACTTAAGTGATACATATCCATAAACTAGGTGAGGAGAAGGCCAAAATAAAAAAATACAGACCGATCACAAGATTGATAATGTCTTTAAGGAGGTAGAAATAACAAAGGATATCGACCACAGCATCGCGAAGTTGGTTCAGGCCCAGTCAAAGTTCTTGCTACACCACGACAATAAACAAGATGAAGTGGTGAAGCTGCTGAAGGAAATTTCAACTAAGATGGATAAGACCCCTATCATCAATCTTGACTCTCTCCATACCAAAATGGACACCATCCAGCGAGAGGTCAATGAGCACGTAACTGAGAAAGTCTCCTCCTCGTAGAAGTTTCTTGTATCTGCCATGGGGAAGATTTTTCCAAGCATGCCTACTCCGAGTTTTCTTGCTACAGAATCTCTATGCCCTGAGACCTATTTGACTATTCACACCAAGTTGAATGTCATCAAGTCAAAGGTAGAAAAAATGTAGAAGAATATTGGTACTCTGATGAAGATGGGTAAATTGGACGCAAAGGACATTAATTATACTACAAAGTGTACATCATCTATTAGTCCCAAAGTTCTTAATATTGAAGCACAGCTCAAGATAGCACTGACTGTAATGGACTTTCAAGGCCTTCTTTAATGCTTTCAACAGTTAGCATATCAAAGATCTGACCAGATTTAACACCTCTCTAGATGTCACCATCTTCTTTTCAATGAGCTGAATGATCAAGATTTTCTTACTACCAAAGGCAAAGAGCAACTAGAGTAAGAGATTTCTCCTCAAATCATGGGCCAGTAAGAGAACTTCATAGCTGCCCTCGAAGCCTTCAATACCTACCTTGAACAAATTATGCAAGGTCAGATAGCAAAGGGGGAGAAGGTAGCTGAAGATGCTCTCCGCATGGCAAATCTCAACAAGGGATCTCTTCCAAGGAAACCGTTTCATCACAAGCCTCCTTAGTAGTAACATCCCAAATCTAATCAAGACAAGGCTACTAGCTCTTCCTCTTCTATGCATAGAAAGTAGTATAGGCCATTTACTTTGTAATTTTTAGAACTTGTAATAGGACTTAACTATCTATTCTTAGTTCAGAACATAAATAATGTACTAACTAAGTCATTTTTTGAATTAATAAAAAGATAAAAGTTCCTGCCTCAAGTTAAGATCTTCTTAACTTTATCTTTATGGTGTATCTATGTTTCTGCTATGAAGTAGATAATGTAATGTAGGAACTCTAATAAGTGTATAATTACACTTATTATCAATATAATTTTACACACTAAACACTATAGTTTAAGTCCTTTTTATACTTCATATAAAAGATTTCATGTGTTATGTAGTTGTTTTTTGTGCATATACTAGGTAAATCTTGGGAGTAAAATGATCTAAAGTGAAATTCTATGTAAAAAGAGTGAAAAATGTGCAAAAAGATGCGTGGAACTTAAAGATTTGGCTTAGGATCGAAGTTGTCGAAGATTGGCAAAGTTACAAGAAGAATTCTGAAGAAAAACACAATTCACGGTCATAACAACAATTCGCGATCGCGACTTGATACACCTCAGAAGCAGAAAATTGTCAAACAAAGATTCATGGTTACAACTTGTATATCGCAGTCACGACTTGGATGGTTTTTTGGTCAAGTCTTCTTAACTACCAACCACCAGATAAGACTGATCAACCGCCATCAACCACAAATGAAAAGACACTTATCAGAAGTCAACCAATCATGAATAGATGCCTATTCATTGTGGATAAGATTAAAGCTTCTCAACCAATCATAATGAAGTGATGCAATCTTTCGCCAATGGACACAACTCTTCCTTTGGATAGACGCAACCCTTCAAACTTTATAAATAGGGCCCCAAACCTTACAAATTTCATGCAATGCATGATATGGCAGTGGAATTAGAAAAGTGAGAGATATAGTGTGTGCGTAGATAGAGAGCGAAATTATTTAGTTTTTGCTACCTTCATAAGTGTTAGCGAGAAAATGTTTAAGTGATTCGAATCCTTGTTTCGATCACTAGATTTCTCTACATATTCGAGCGATTGTTGTATAAGTGTACTTGCAAATCACTTATCGATAAAAGTTTTCATTCTTCAACATTCATTTGTTCGATATTCACAAAGAATAGCATCCTAGCGGAGGTTCTGTATGGGTCGAGACCAAATTCAAATTAGATGCAAGAATTTCGGAAATTGACAACTCCCATTAAAGAGTGGATACGGTTTTATCAACTTTAGCTTTCACTTGCATACCTTACAACTTTGCTTTGCTTTCTACTTATACTTTCTATTTCAAAGTTTATTATATGTCTGTGTCATAATGCAAATTTCGTGTTGAGTCTTTTATATTAATCAAGTTATATGCCTTTGAGTTAACTTTAAGAGTAGTTTCGGGGTTAACGAGATTATGTATAATCACTAGATCTGTGATTTTAAAGCTATTTAGTGAGCCAACATTTTTGGAAATGGTAACTTGCTAAATGTGGCTATGTGAGAGCGACCCGTACTAAGCATAGTAATATTGTTGTCCAGGTCTATATAATCATCTTAATTCATTTGCACTAGATTTAGAAAAGTCATTTCATGTGTTTCTCTACGGTGAATCATTGAACATCTAAGTGTCTAGAACCGATTATGTTAAATTAGTCTAGTGAACATAATAACTTTGTTGAACTTGCATGTTTTCTTTGCTATACTTATTTCGTAGAAAAATCTATATATTTAGAATCTCTAGTCTTCCATACATATATCTATCCATTCTTCATTCTAATCCT
>CATIWQ010047942.1:0-43720 GCA_949673415.1 Euphorbia schlechtendalii | reverse complement strand
TACATATACATACATACATACATACATACATACATACATACATACATACATACATACATACATACATACATACATACATACATATATATATATATATATATATATATATATATATATATATATATATATATATATATATATTAATTGTTAGAGTTTACGATTTACATGCTTTCTTATATATTCTATATTTTTTATATAACTTTTTGAATAAGCAGTAACTTTCCTTTAACAATCTTATACTCTCCTGGTTTCTAATATTTATCATTTTAGGTTTTTTACTTTGGTTCCTATTACTTGTCGTTTTAAAATATCAATGCATTTTTCAATAAGATTTTCCTAATTTATTCTTGCATTAATTAGGTAAAAGATTAAGTGTAAATTAATTTATAAGTTGGTAATTAAGAAGAGATAAGTTTATTATAAAGTAGAAGAGATAAATTAGTCATTTTAATATTGTATTAAATGTCTTATTGGTTTTGATGAAACTTCTAAAATGACAAGTATTAGGAACCGAAAGTGTATATTTTTCATAGATATTAAAACTTTTTCATATCTTCAATGTACCATTTTTTTTGTCATGGAGACTACAAGTTTAGTATACATTTTTATTACTTTTCGTTAGACCTATTCACGGGCCGGGGTACCCGCCCGGCCCGGCCCGAGCCAGCTTCAACGGGTCGGGGTTTGGGCACTCGTTTTTTAAAAAAGCCTGGCCCGAGCCCGAGACTGTCGAAGCCCGAAGATTTATGGGCCGGGCTTGGTTTTTATATAAACACCCAAGCCTAGCCCGAACCCGGCCCAACGAATGATTTTATTTATTTATTATATATTTATACATTAAATTTATAATTATTTTAAGTTCCTATATTTTATTCTATTAAATGTGTATACTTGATTACAATAAATGTTACTAAATATTAAAGATTTTAAGTAAACAATGCAATTATATTAAAAATTTAAACATTTTTTTGATCTACTTTATATTTTTTTAACTTAGTTTAATAAAAAAATTTATAAAAAAAAAATATTCATGGGCTTGGGCCGGGCTTGGGAATGACCTTGTAAACCCGGCCTGAGCCCGAAGTTTCAAAGTATAGGTTTAGGTCGGGCTTGGGTTAGTGTTTTTTGTAAAAAAACCAGCCAAACCCCGCCCGGCCCGCCCGACGAACATGTCTACTTTTCTATACTCTACAACTTATAACATTTTTATAGATTTTTTTATACCTTAAATTTACATATTGTATATTTAATACATTTCTTATACAAATTTAATACATTTTCTAAACATTCAGTCATTTTTCATATAACATGTAACCTTCCCTTAAGTGATAACAACCCCCTTTTACTAAACATTCAGTCATTTTTCATATAACAACCCCCTTTTACTTTTTATAAATTTTTATACCTTTCATATAGTATGCCTTTCTACCACATTTCATATAAACTATTTAACTTTCTTATACTTTTAATACAACTTTTTATTAAATTCATAACTTAATTAGCTATAAATTTTTTTGCAATTTTCATAATGTCTGACACTCCTGCACCTATTCTTGTACATATTTCAAAATTATTCTTTGACTTTTTCATATAACCTATAACTTTCATATACCTTTTATATTACTTATCATATAGTTTATACTTTCATATATGAACTTTAAATTAACTTGTAGCGTCTTCTATACAATTTGTATACTTTTTATATAAATTTTACAAAGCATATAACTTTTAACTTTGTTTAACATTTTCTATAACATTTTTATAACCTCACACATATACATTTACTATAACTTACAAAGATCCTATAAATTTCTTATACAGTTTTTATAACTTTCGCATAACCTATATAACTTTTCATTAAATCTATAACTTTTGTATACATGTTTCAATAACTTTTTAGAATACTTATAACTTTCTTTAAATACTCTTATATGCTTAAAATGTCATTTTTATAATATAGCATAACACATATGACATAATTATAACTTTCATAAACATTTTTCATAAACTTTCATATAACTACAGCTTTATTAATCTTCTTTGAATTTTTTATTACTTCTCGTAGATACAATCATGTATTTCATTTATACCCTTTTCTTTTAATTTTTCATATAATATATAACTTTCTCATACATTTCTTATGATTTCTTTGCAACTTCTCATATGACATATAAATTTTAATGTGATATATGCATAGTCACATATTAAATACTTTTAGTTACAACTGAAACTTATAACTATAATATTTTAGTTATATATTAAATTATAATCACATATTAAATACTTTAATTAGTTACAACTGACTCTTACAACTATTACATTTTTTTAGTTCAAGTTTTGTTCCAAAACTAGAGCTGTTCGTCGGGCGGGCCGGGTTCGGACCGAGCTTTATGGGTTTTTTAATAAAAGTATTAACTCAAGCCCATATTTTAGAATTTGGGGCTTGAGCCGGGTTTACAAGATAATTCCCAAGCCCAGGCAGGGCCCGCGAATATTATTTTTATTATAAACTTTTTATTGAATTAAATATAAAATTATAAAATAAATCAAAATATATTTAAATTTTAAACTTAATTGCATTGTTTACTTAAAATCTTCAATGCTTGGTAAAATTTTTTACAATCAAGTATATAAATTTAATAGTATAAAATATAAAATTTTAAAATAGTTAAAAATTTAATGTATAAATATATAATAAAATAAATAAAATTTTGACGGGACGAATTCGGGCCGGGTTTGGGTATTTATATAAAAACCGAGCCCGACCCATAAAAATTTGGGCTTTGACGTGCTTGGGCTCGGGTCGGGTTTTTGAATAAAATAAGTGTCCAAGCCCGATCCGTTGAAGCTGGCTTGGACCGAGCCCGGCCCGCGAACATGTCTATCCAAAACTAATAAATTTTTTATTACAAAGTTTTTATGTTGTCACACTATTTAAAACATTATTGTAAAATATTGAATATTTTTTGCTACAACTATAACTTGTCACTAAAGTATTTTTTTTGTTCTAAGTTAAACTTATTGTCACAAAACTAATAAATATTTGTAACAAATTTTTAAGTTATCACACATATAATTTTGTGACAATACATAATTTATTGTCACATTTTGAATATTTTTAGTGAGATATATTAGTTGTAACTAACATATTTTTTGTTTCAATCTGAAATTAGTGTCACAAAAATAATAATTTTTTGTTACAAGCTTTTATGTTGCCACCATAATGGTTTTTGTGATAATAAATTTTTTATTGTCACACATTATATATTTTTTGTGACAATAGTAGGTTGTAACTAACATATTTTTTGTTTCAAATAAAAATTATTAATACAAAATAATTTATTTTTTGCAACAAACTTTTTATGTTATCACCAAAATAGTTTTCGTGACAATAAATATTAATTGTCACATTTTTTAAATTGTCGGTTACAACTTATGTTATCAAAAAATATCAATCACAATTATAAAATATTATCACAAAACATCTAATTTATGTGACAATTTTCTAACAAAAACTCCACAAAACAAATTTTTGTGACAACAAATTTTTTATTGTAACAAATAATAATATTTTGTGACAACAATTTTAGTGACGGTTAAATTGTTGTCACAAATAGCTTGATTTCTTGAAGTGTCTACTTCACCGGCAATTATGAATTCCCCGCAGCCGTCCACGGCATGTTCACCAATACTGAAGGCATGATTATTTAAACTCTCTATATCGAACTGGTTTTTGGGAACTAATGGTGGGTGAAGTTATTTTAGGGCTGGCTGAGTTGGTGAGCGAGGCATAAAGAAGTGTTGGAATGGGCTATTGGTGAGCGATTCATTATTTTGGGTATTTTGTATTTAATTTTTTTTAAACTTTAAAAAAATCAACAAGAATGGTTCATTAAGTTAAAGAAAATCACATCAACTACCACATAAGATAAGGTTACTTGGTGCACTTTTTCAAAAATGAGATAGTTGTGAGGTTGGTTTTTTATGTTCATGAGGTATCAGGTTTTTCTGGAAAAACTTGTGACACCCCTAATGCATCAGGCTTTTGTATTATGCAAATTTTTCCAATATTATTTTATTTTATATAGACCGATCATCGAAAATGTGAAGATGATGAAGTCATAAATTTGAGGTTCAATCAAATTAAATTGATGGTGAGTGAAACCCAAATTTTTTAAAAGTATTAATTTTACTTTATTTCTCCATCTCCATGGTAGGATGGGTGCTGTGAAATTAGCCACGTACGATTATAACAATGAGTAAAAGTAATACAAATATAAATTTTTTAAAGTTGAAAATAACTTAAGTCATTGTTTGCACATCATCGCTATTGGATGAGTAAGATGAAATTTAATCAAATCGTGATGAGCTCATTCGAAAAAAACAAAATTTCCACGATAAATCCATGAACATAATGTTATTAAATTAGGCGGGATTAGACCAGTTGGTCAGACCACGTTGAAATGTAACTAAACCTATTTTTTGGTATAAAAATTCGTTCACGTTAAATCCGTTTTGCATAACTTGGTATAAATATCCGCTGGGGACAAAATTATAAAACAAATATAATGAATTTAATCATTAAACTTTAGTCTAGTTGTCATCAGCTCTTTGAGAATTGTAGAAAACAAATTGACGAAATTTCCTCATATTTTTCAAAAAAAAAAATTATGAATTTGATTGCTACGCTTTCTGCCCTCTATGGATAATCATCACTTGTTCATTTTTTTTCTTTCTTTTTGGTCTACAGGATTTATGCTCAAAATCTGAAAGGAAAGTCTTGGTCAAATCCGTAATTCGTGTACTGTATTGTGTCATAGATGTCGACTGTTAAGATAATTTTCAATTTCTTATGTTAAAATTTTACTTAATCATCATCTTTTAGTATTGTAAATTGCTTTTTGAATGCTAAAATCGCCTCAATACTTGTTGAATGACCGAATTTGATTGCTTCCATAACCTCTATTGACAAGTTGGCGTTTATGGGTTATCAACATTTTATTTCCAAAATTCGTTAATGCTTGTGATTTGTGCTACACTTATTTTGAATAAGGAAATATGAAAGATGTAACGGGTATATCACATAAATAATGTATGTATATTTTTTTTCGCTCTGTAGTTATATTGTTTTGGTAATAAAATTCATACCAGGGTATGGTTAAGGACAAAGTTCTCAACAAGAATGCTTTTTCAAGTATTGAATTTTCGACATTTGAAGTTCAACTAGCTATTCATAACCACTAGAACCAACATCCTTAGACAAAAAAGATATATCAATATAGATATAGTTCTAACGATGAAGTGTATATAAAAAAATATCTTAGTTTGCAGAGATATATGTTAAGTAAAAAATAGAGAGGAAATCTTACTTATTAAGGGGAGGAACGTACAAGGCAAAATGAAACTAAATGAAAAAAATAAAAGTGCAAAAATTTGTAATTAAATGAAAAAACATAAAATTGATAATTTCTCAATACTATAATAACCAAGAGGCCAAGTTTTATTACATTTTTTACTAAAACCAATAAATGGTAGGAAGAGTTATAATTGATGTCAAAAAAAAATACACCAAGCAAACAAATAAAGTTACATAGTTTTAGCCTAAAATCAAAAGTTGGAACTATTTATGATTGAAGGACAAATGAATCAGTAATTTCAAAGTTGTAATTCATTATAAGATTTCCCATTGGAAAATGTAAGTGACTAAAATCTCAATTTATAAGTTCAGGGAAATAGAAAAATGATATACTAAAATAAATTTCGACTTAGATCCGTTTGTCGGGTTGGTCGGGTTTTACGTAAAAACATCAATCCAATTAAGTCCAGCCTGACCCACACTTCAAAACTTCAGGTTCAGACTTGATTCGGGCCGGGTTATAAGATAATTTTCAAACCTGATCCTCAATCCATATTCATTTTTTCTTTTAAAAATTTTTATTGACTAAATATATATATAATAAATAAATAATTTATATAATTACATGTAATTCATACAAAAAAAATTTAAATTAAATTATTCGAATATTTTTTATCAATTTTTGTATTTAGATTCGGAAACTCAATGTTTGAAAATATAAAATTTCCAAGTAATTATTAAACATATATCTATATATACACACTTGAAGCATAATTTATCTTTTTAAAGTCCCAAAAATCCTTTTACAGAGCCCTCTCTGTCTTATCCTCTTTAACTTAATCCACTCGAATCCTCCTAACTATTTCACTCTGTATTCTTGTTTGCTAATTAATTGATTAATTAATTAAGTTTGTACATTCTTGTGTTCATTATAATTATGCTATGTTAGCAACTCCAAATATGAATGCATTAATTGACATGTATAATAAAATAAATAAATAAGTGTTATTTGTTTGGGTTGATATTTTTAAAATTTATCGAGAATTTAGTGATATAATTTAATGTGAATATAGTAATACTAAATATCTGCACTACATAACAACAATAACGTCAGTTGTTGTTGTTATATATATGATTTATTTGGCCTATCATGCAACTTCTTTAACTAGTCACGTTATACTTATCATTTCAAATGTTGAAAAGGTTTCATAACTTCCTTAGCTTGTTCCTAAAATGAAACTTATATGCTTGAAAGATTTACAATGACATTTTGAAAGTTCACGGAGACGATATGTGAAATTATACAAGTTGGTGATATTTTGGTATTATTTCTGCATGTCAAATTGACTCTATTCAACAATGTTTTCTTCCTGTTTTTAATGTCCATCATACAAAATATTAATATTACAAGTACACGAAGGATGCATATTGCATTACCAAATAGTAAATACTATTAAGTAAGTGAAGTCTGCTTAATTTAAATGAATAAAGGAGGAGTGCTTTGAAGGTAGAATTGAGAATTATGTTGGAATGTAGAGATAAAAAGTAGAAAGTGATTATTTATTCACAATCACCACAACAACTTAAAAGCAAAAGACAAAATGTAAAGGGTATATAATAGATTCCTGACATTGTATGCCATTTTTGAGACTTAGTGTAATGTAGGCCTCAATTTCAGAGAGAATTCACTTTGCTTTACCTTTCTTGTTTTCTTCGTTGCAGAAAATATATGCTGTAAACTGAATTTAAAATAGAGTGAAGTAACTGAGATTAAATAATGTATTCGACACAAGTCTATTAGATGTGGCAACTCTTTTTTCTGAAATCGTGTTAAGTAATATTTATACTTAGCATAACAATTTGACTTCGATATACAATAACTTGCATTGGTTAATCAATATTTTTCTGAGTTTATATAAGTACAACGTCAAGAAAACATTTGACTATAATGCTTTGAAAATTTTGTGTAAAATAGATTTTTTTTGGGGTAAAATGTATTTCTTCAAGACGCCATTACAATGCAAAAATACATTATTTTAAAAGAATGCATAAAATTTATTGCAATATTTAAGGTAATCTTTGCATTAATGTTGATTACAAATCTCCTAACTCCACTTGAAAAGATGTTTTTAAGTTTTGAATCTAAAATTAAATAACATTTTAATATTTACTTTAGGCAAAAAAACATTATTAAGACTTGTGGCATGATTAGTTTGCTTTGCTAGTTTATCTGCTTACATGTTATCAAGTTGATTCATGTGTGGTTTTATCTATTTTACTTTTGTCTGTTTAGTACAGATTCCATGAAATACCACTAATAAAGTCTTCACCGCATTTACCACCATAAGATAACAGATAGCATAACATCAGGATCAAATGATTAACGATTGAATAGTGCAAGACTAAATGGATAATACAAATGCTTAACACAAAGATCAAAAAGGTAATATATAACAAAAAGATCAAACATGTAATATGCATAACACACGAATCATAAAAGCAAAAAAATTATACCACACTTTTCAAAAAAGTTTTCTTTCCATTTACTTTTACTTTACTAAATTATTCTTGTAAATAACCATGAATTCCAACCATTTTACCAAGTAAATAGTAAATTAACACTTTAATAATGCCACAATTATAAATTTAATCGAATGCAATATCAATAATTGAAGATTATATTATAAATTATTAATGCCACAATTAAAAATTATTCTTGTCAAATGTTTTTATTTTTGAAATCAAACAATATTTGTAATCAAACTTTTATAACTACTTTTTCTTACTACAACAAACAATTCATTGGTGTACTATGAACTATTTTAATAGGTAACAAAATAGCAAAAGACGAAGCGGCAAAGGCAGTTTCATTTAGTGAAGAGAAAGCCATCTCCTTTTCCGATAGTGCTAAAGAGATGCAAACAAGAACCTTAGCAATGATGCCAATGGAACCCGCCGCTCCGGAAAACAAGCCATTACTCTTTACTTTTTGATCTTTAATTATGCTTTAAACACTCAATTTAGTGGATACCAACCCCATATTATGGAATTTCAGGGCAACCTTCAACTACCCTTTACTGGGAAAGGGGGTCTTTACCCTTTACCCTTTAACAAATCCCCTTTTTCAGTTTTCACATAAAAAAAGTTCAAATTTCTACTAAAATTACCAAAATTCCCATGTTAAATATCCAACTGTTGCCCTCACTTTGATCAGCTTTTTCTTTTTCTTTCTTGGCATGAAAACATGCAGCAGTAGTGCCCAATGCTAAGAAGTAAGCCTAAGCCTCTTTTTAGTTTAAGATCATTATAAAAGCTATAGCCTTTTTATTTTAGAGTGAATTTGAAGCACTAACAAGATGTTGTTTTTAATGGGTTGGTGTGATTGTAATTCAGTGAGCTGTAGCAGCAGCACAAACAGCTCGTCAAACAAGCTTCAGAACATAGATGAAAACGGGCCTTCTCTTTGGCAACCAATCAGTAACTGTGTTGCCCCTGAAACTCCTGTTGAATCCATGGAGTTTCTTGCTAGATCATGGAGCCTTTCCGCTTCCGAGCTCTCCAAAGCTCTTTCCAACACTCGTCATTCTGCTTCTAAAGAATCTGTAAATTTCTGCAGCTCTCTTCAGTTTTTTCACATTTTTGTTGCTTTGTGTGCTTCTTATTCTGATTGTCACAGTTTCCGAGCGGGGATAGTAGCAGCCCTCCAATATCTCCGAGAGATAGTGAAGAAATGAAGGTATTTTTTTATTTTATTTGTAAACAAGGCGAAAATTTTTTGTAACAGGTCGCTGGTTTGAGTCACATGAGTGGTGCTGATTTTCTTTGTAAATAATGACAACTGCATCTATAGTCTTTTTTTTTTTATTATTTAAAAGGTCAAATGCATTAAAATCTGTTTAACTTGTAATTTTTGACCGACGCCACCTTGAATTTTTAAGTGTTTCAATTAACACTAATTTACCCATCAACATCATTTTTCAACTTCTTTTTGGAAAGGGAAGACTAAGAAAAAGGATATTTTTGAAAAGTCAAACAAACCAAAATCTGACACATGATATTGAAGGGTAAACTGGTGCTTATTTACCTAGTTTAATGAGCTAACTGTAACTTCAACTTGATTTAAAATAAACAACTTGATTTCTAACTTGTCAAGTCAATCCATAGTTAAATCATTCTTTTCTCAATTTTTGCTAATGTCATCTACGCAGGAATTGTTTTTGCTTCATCAAGTACTCAATCCGGAGTTCCTTTCGAGTCAACAACTGCTCAAAACCGGGGTATCGATCAATCTCATAAATTCAACTTTCTGAAAGTTAACGTAGTATCAGACTCTGTTCTTTTCAACTTACAAGTGACCGTAAATTTACAAGTACACGTTACCGAATAACTTATAAGTAAAAAAACGGGGCCTAAGTCATCACAACCGACCTTTCGATTCGCAGCTATACAAGAACATAATGAAAGGAAGAACAATGGGAAGATGGCTGAAAGATCAAAAGGAAAGAAAGAAACAAGAGATCAGAACTCATAACGCTCAGCTACATGCGGCTGTATCGGTAGCAGGGGTTGCTGCTGCTGTGGCGGCCATAGTTGCCTCGAACGCCATGTCAGCAGAACTGTCAGCAAACTGCCAGAAACCGCCGTCTAAAACACCGGCCGCGATGGCTTCGGCAGCCGCTTTGGTGGCCTCTCACTGCATCGAGATTGCGGAGGACATGGGAGCCGATCATGATCAAATTTTAACGGCCGTTAACTCTGCTGTTAATGCAAGGACTAGCGGAGATATTATGACACTAACGGCTGGAGCAGCAACGGGTATCCAAACACAATCATTTATTTTTCTTGAGTTTTTTAGATTAAAAGGTGAATTTATTCGCAGCGTTACGGGGAGCTAACACTCTGAGAGCAAGGTTGCAAAAGGGGCAAGAAACGACAGCGTTTTCTATTGTGGATGAAAAAGGCGAAGAATCGAACATTTTGGTAGCGTTGAACTTTGTGACTCGAGGGGGCGAACTTCTTAAGCGTACCAGGAAAGGTATATAATTCCTTGGTGAAGTCATTATAAGCAATTGTCTCTTACGTGGCAAATGTCTTGACCCGGTGGTTAAGACATTTATGATTATAGAGGTCACGTGTTCGAGTCCACATACGGGTGGGGTGGGGTGGGGTGGTGGAGATTTTTTTATTAATGTAAGTACAACTGCGAACTTCTTTTAAATGACTCTTACCATTTCGTAAATGGTTTGTGGCAGGGGCGCTTCATTGGAAGCACGTTTCGTTTAACATAAATTCGAATTGGCAGGTAAGGACATGAGAAAAACCATACAATGTCGATCTTTCTTTTAGAAATATCATGGGCGAACCAACTTGTTTGGATGTGTGGTCCTTGAATTCCACAATTGTTAAAAAAATGATATATATATATTAGTAAATTGCATTTGAACCCATAGATAATAATCATTGGATCTCTATTAGCATTAAAGTTACTAATTAATTTTACAAAAATATTCTTACTGAATGTCTATGTATCGTTATAAATTTACATGCAGCTCTACTATTTCCTTTACAACTTTATTGTGTAATTAAAGAAATAACCAATATTGCTATTTACAAACTTTTTCATGAATTTACAATTATATATATTTTTTTAATATTTTATGACATACAAGGTAAAAATCTTCTGGATCGCCACTGCTGACTAATATTCGGAATATATAAATAGGTGGCAGCGAAGATGAAAAGCAAGCACATGGCGGGAGCCTTCACGAAAAAGAAGAAATGTGAGCAAATCCTCTAACCTGAAAGTAGTAAGTAGGTTTTTTTTTTTGGGAATGTGACTATTAAGTTGTATATTATGTTGTAATTTGACTATACAGGTGTAGTTTATGGAGTATTTGATATCCCGGGATGGCCTGGAAGAGAGACAGATGACTGCAAAGAGCAAAGAGGTTACTTTGGGATAAAAATAGCTGAAAGAATAATAGAGTTTGAGTGCAAAACTGAAGAGGACAAGCAAATGTGGGCTGAAGGGATTCAGCATATGATGAGCTGCCGCGCCAGCTTAAGATCGACGATTTCCGAACTTTGATATCGATGAACGAAATATTAATGAATGTCTAACGATTCATACATAGGGAGGGCTATAATACGGGGTCTACGAAATATCGACAGGGGAACTTTCTAGGATGGGCTATTTCGAACGCGGAAAAATTCGATATTTTTATCATTCCAAGTTATAAAATTGTTAAAAATCTTGACGCTCCAGTTATTCCGTTATTATGGTACTTGTCAAATATTAACGAAGACAAGAATGGAAAACAAATTATCTGAAATAATAATAATAATAATAATAATAATAATAATAATAATAATAATAATACTAATAATAAAAGGAAAAACTTGTCTCAACACTCTTAAATTCTTAATAAACGACTGATATTAGGAAACAAGTTTCAAGTTCAAGTTCACGATATTTTATTGTTCTTACTTGTAAATTAAATGATGATGTCCTCTAAATGTACTGATAAAAATAACCAAGTTAGCTTTAGTAATTGTGGTACGGCAGCAAGAACTAGAATTATTTGTTTTTAAATCAATTTGAATTTTTATTTATACATATGGGAAAATTTGTCCTATAATGATACAATCCGGGGGTTAAATAAAGACAACTACCGGATGTTTTATGAATACAACAATAAGAAGCTGCCCTCCTTGTCCTTTTCATGGTTTTGAAACAAAATTATTATATTTCATAAAATATATTGGTTGTGTCTACATCCCTAACAAGTCCATCTAAAAACAACAAAATTAAATTATTAACAAATTTATGATCTGAAAAGTTAATTTCTTATTTTTGTTTCTCAAAATTATTTTGACGTTACTAGTGCAAATTATTTTTCCTAGGAAATGGATCAACAACAACATGAATATCACTAAAATTGTAAAATTTCACATAATTATTCAGATGAATACTCAAAAATGTCACACATTCAAACTTTGCATTTTGCATTCTTGATCTTTTGACAAATTTCTTTCTGAGCCTGCAAACCATTGAACTGTTCTTCTTGCTATAGGCAACCAAATCCTCTTCATTCTCTCCTCGTTTTCACCACTCCTCGGGGACGAACATTCTTTCGTTTTTCCATCTTTGAATCTCGAGCACATTACGATTTCGGACATCGACCTCTTCTCCGCCGAATTCATAATCATTTTCGACGAATCTTCGCCCAACGAAGAAGACGGATGATTCGAAGAACTCGAATATGAACAACGTCTATCAGCTCGGCCAATCTTCGACTCATAAAATCTTTTCCTCTCTATGTCTTCTTTGATTTTCGCCATTTTTTCGTCCATCGAAAGTTCCTGATAGAATCTCGCGCTTGTCGAATTCGAAGAAGAGAATCTGTTGCTTGTCGTAGCACCAAGCATTTCCGAATTCAATGACAAGAAATCCGAAGAATTAACATCACTCCATCGATGTTTAATTATCACATCCGAAACAATTATCTTATGCTTGAATTTATGCAGCAAATTCTTGTTTAACAATCCATGTTGGATTAGCATCTGTTCGTTCTTCGTTTCACGATCGTCCCGCTCTCTCTCGACGAAGATCTCGAGATTCGGGTCCTCGGAAAGATTCGAGAAGTTTAAGCATCGGAAACTGCTCGAGAAACTAACGCTCTTAAAATCTTTAGCGTCGATTCGATACCTGCAAAGAGGACAACTCGAGTGACTCTCAAGCCACCGGTCGATGCAGTCGCTGTGAAACGCGTGCTTGCACTTGGGCAAAAACCGAAGAATTTCCGAGTCTTCGAATCTCGACAGGCAAACGGCGCACTCCAAACCTTCTCTCGACCCCTTGAGAGAAGAAAACCTGAAGAAAGGGAGAGAATCGATGACGGTCCGGTCAATGCCTGAGAATCTCGAGACTGACCGGACGAGTCCTTGGACGTGATTTTCGCCGGCCTCGAGATCGGGATTTTGGCGGCTGCAGAATTTGGCGTAGGCGAGAACGGTGAACGTTACGGAGAGCATGATGCCGATTATGGCGAGAATTACGGCAAGGCTCGGGTGAAGAGGGTTAAGCTCCGTCGATTTGGAGCTCGATATGTCTTGGGATTTGACATCGGAAAAAGAAAGGGAGATAACGAGGAGCGGGATTAGTATTCGATTCATAGACAAAAAAAAGATGTTTTTTGTTTCATGTAATGAAACAAGTACAGTGGGTACTGAAGCGGAGGAGAAGGAGCTAGTTTGGTTTTGTATGTTTTGTGTGTTTTTTTTGTAAGGCAAAAGATACCATAAAGTTGACCAGATGCTTTGGTTGGTGATGGGAATATTATAGGCATTGCAAGGTTACAATAGCAGTCAAGTTAAGACTCTGAAGACGGCAGAGGTTATGTTAATGTCGTTTTAATGACATTAATTTATTTTAATAGCTAGATTTTGTCTGATTGCAAAACCAGATTGCAGCTTGCTTTTTCAGGCTTTTGCAGATATTGCAGAGTTATGCCTATTATTAATACTGCAATTAGCTATGGGATGTCAAAATTTATTTTGGTTTTAATGATATCAAAATCTTCTTTATTATTGCCAAATAAATACCACCACATTAATTCCCCGATTACCGGAATCTCGACGGATGACTGCTTGAGCATTGTAACTTTTAATCGTGTAATGCTAAATCTAGTAATAGCCCATTGATTTGAGCAACATCACGGAAACTACTGAACCATACGAAAAACAAAGGAAAATGTCGAATAAATTTCAACCTAAATTTTCCTGTCTCGAGTAAGTGTTGGATGCCAACTCAATCGATTAATTGTATAGATGCAGATGTGATTTCGATTCCATTTACAAGAAAACATTCATTCGTACAGAAGGTAAGACATAAGAATTTCTTTTCCGTTTGTCGTACACAAAATAAGTGAAATATGTAGAGAATCCTTAACAACGAAAAATAGGAAGATAATATGCGAAAAATCAAAACGCACTCCTTAATAGATATTTTGTGTGATATTTGGTCAAGTTATTGGCTGTTTCAGGCTGAAGCTCAGAATGCATAGCGGTAAATGGCATCCGCCACACCATCTTCGTCATTGCTAACACCGACTATATCGGCAACAGCTTTCGTCTTCTCCGATCCATTGCTGAGAGCAATGCCAAGAGAGGCCAACTCGAGCATCCCGATGTCGTTTTCTCCGTCACCAATTGCCATTACCTGAGATTATGCGAGTCGGCCGATCACGAGAAAGATTTGAATGTAATTAAAGATGGAAGCACGTATACTCTGGCTACATATGCCGGCAATTATTTTTTACAATATGGATTTTTTTAAAAAATTTAACTATTATCCCCAAATATAAGAGACCTCAGACTTCATTGATGTTATTCCTTTGGAAATTCGATGTTACAACGTAAACTGTCTCCCAATCACATGTATATGATGTTTTTCTTTTTACTCCCTCCCTTTTGAATAAGAGTTGCTGATAATAAACATACTTATTTACCCCTATTTGTATTTTGAAAGAAGATTGGGTACTTTATTCTTTTTGTCATAGTAGTCAAGAGCGCAAAGTGCACTCAAAGAGCTAGGGTCTTGCTTCTCGCTTTTATAAAAAGCGAAAAAAAAGCGATCGCTGAGGAATGAAAAAGCGCATTATTATAAATTCATCCAAAATATTACGGGATTAGCAAATTTGTAAAATATAGGTATATAGCCACTTAAAACCAATAAATATTAAAAATATTAAATGCCATATTAGTCCACAACAAAAAAAAAATTATCAAAATACAAAAATCATTGAAATCTAACCCGCTTTTCTTTTACAAAGAGTGCTTCTTCGCGCTTTTTGAACCCCTGTGCTTTGTGTTCAACAAAAGAGCAGAGGCTGTGCTTTTCTTCGCTTTTGTGCTTGAAACCGAAAAGCGCTCGCTTTTGACTACTATGTTTTTTTGTCATTTTCAGTGTGCATTAAACAAGGGCAAAATGAACAAAACGACTCTAAAAATACCGTTATTAAGAAAGGGAGGGAGTGATAAGTAATAAATAACAAAATAAGTGTTTAAAGTTTCTAAATCAATACCATGGGC
The DNA here is from genome assembly GCA_949673415.1 of Euphorbia schlechtendalii. Lineage (NCBI taxonomy): Eukaryota > Viridiplantae > Streptophyta > Magnoliopsida > Malpighiales > Euphorbiaceae > Euphorbia > Euphorbia schlechtendalii. The sequence goes on along the minus strand of CATIWQ010047942.1, from coordinate 28,272 downwards.
CATACAGCAGTAATAACAGCCTGATAATGTCAGAAAGAAGGAAATTGTTGTACCTCCTTAGCTGTGACACCCAAATGATCCAGCAGCATTTTTACTCCACGCCCTTTCGAGGTCCCGCAAGGGACAATTTCAAGCATGTCTGCTACAGCTTGAACAACACTAGCACGATCCCCGGTTGCTTCTGACCAGTATGGCCGCAACAAAGTAGCCACCGTCTCAGCGCTACCAAAAAATTGCAGCTTCTGCAAATCCAAAAATGAACAAGTAGTCAAAACCGCTTATATCTATACAAATATATCTAATGCACCAAATATTATTTGTTTTGTGTTTCTTGTGTTCACTTTGTTAGTATTGCAGTATAATTTCAAGAATGAATATACCTGTACATCAGCAGTAGATAAGAGATGCTCAACTGAGGGCATGATCTCTGCCTGCAAGAGTTACATGATACTCTTTTTAAGTCATACATACATGCAATGGTACTTGGGGGTTTATTAAGAAAACTTTTCAAAAAATATGCACCTTTGGCTCACGATATATGGAATGTAGCGAATCGACAAGAGGGTGATCAAACAGCGTTAGGCAACGATCATTCGCGAAAGCCACAAGAGGAACTTTATGCTCCAAAGAGTAGAGGCATGCCTGCAATTGTGTATTGAAAATTGGTCAACAAAATTAACAATTATCATGTGTTGAAAACTCTAGCCCTGGACATTGTTAATGGTCCAGAAACTCATTAATCATCATTTAAATGTCCCACACTGCTTGATGCTTGAAGAATTCTTTGATAACTTGAACAAAAACAGAATATTTTTCTGAAGATACCAAACTAATGAACTCCTCAAGTCAACTTTTGAAAAATCCAATGCAAATTGCCTATATATCTTCCCAAGTGTTCCCCTGTTCTTCAATGGCGGAATCCCAAGGGTTCATCATGAGTCAGGACAAGATGCTCTGGTCACTTCCAAGTAGCACAGAAATACCTCAAACAATACAAGGAGCAGAATTACACATTTCCTTCTTACCTATCCTAGTTCTTTACAATGAGAACTCCTTGAGGAGAACTCTCCAATCTCTACAGCAAAAAAAAAAACAATATTTTCCTGGAAATTATATTTTCACTGTTGTCAATCCAAAAAGACCTCAGAGTTCACAGAGGGAAATATCTGACTACAGAAACCTTAAAACCAAGATTTGAATATTCAACTCAAAACAGCCGACAAATCTTCCTATGAATTTCAAGTTCAAATATGCATCCCCTCTACTCGCATGTCTAGCACCTTAATGGAATATGATTAGGTAGCAGCTAGTAAGAAAATGCAACAAACAAGTAATAAACGTTTCCGCTGTACAAGGCACAGTCTCAACAGAAAGACAAACAATACAACACCAAATTCAAATCATTACTGTCCATATCAGTGATCGGTTTCCAGTACTGTTAATGTGCTCAACACAATGCAAGACTCTCATGTAATCACCAGAAATAAGCATTACCTCTCTGCATACACTTGGATCCAAATTTCTCCTGAAAATTTCCAGGCCCTGCCTACCATAAACACGCAATCCCTGAAAACGAGGAGAGGCCATAATCAGAATTATTAATGGGAAATTAATCAACAGTGATATACCTAATGCAAAGAATATTCATGGAGTATTTGTGCAGAGGAATCATATTTCTGTTTTTCACAAAATTATACATGAATACATAGAAGAATGAAAACACAAATTAGGAGAACAATAGGAGGCAGAATGTGCACAATGAAGTTTTAAAAGGTACTTTCTTAAGAATATGATGCTTTGATGTAGTTAAATAGACTTTACTAGAATAAATATTTTACAGCTTAAGATATTATAAACAGTTTACTGGGGTCTCTAGCAGTGAAAATATGCAATCAGTATACCTAGACTGTTATACATTTATAGCCCATTTTTTTCCTAATCGATTCCTCAAGTATGTAAATGGGACCTCACTGAAACAAGCAAACACTTAACTACCTTTTTTGGTATTTCAGAATTGCAACTGTTGACAGGAGACCTGATGTAAGTAATACTTAATATTTCAAATGGGTCAGGATGTAGGCATAACTAAGTTAGAGAAATGTTCACAAATTCCTCATCAAAATACAAACTTGCAATTTTTCATCATCACATTAACATCCAGATTAATTCCCATAAGAAGAATTTTATTAGCCTGATGACAAGCAGAATGTAAATTCTTGATCATACTGGAGGGAGATGGAGTGCAAGGAGGTGCACTGATATGTAGAGCTCTGGGAGAGCCTTACAAAGATGACAAATAGACTATTGTGAAGAAGCATATACACATGTTTTATTAAATAAATTCAAAGGAAATTTTTGCACATATGTATCTACCAAATAAAGCAACAACACTTCTCGGAGTTCATCGTATCTGCGTCAGACACTACATGACACGGGACACACAAGGGACACGTGCAAAAATGGAATCCTAAACTTTTCTTTGCGGGCACACGGCAGGGACATTGGAGGAGGACAAATGTTGTGTATTTTTAGTAAGAAATTTTAACAGGAGAGACTATTTTGTTATATAACAAAGCTGAAATATAAAAAAACTACTGAAGTACTTACTAGTCCCTCCAGTTGAATAGCATAAGAACTACTTATGCTATCACTACCCAAAACAACAACAAGAAGCATTAATGGGAACAAAAATGCACAAATATTTTCAACAGAAGTTTGTTTTATATTTGGATCATTAAAGTTTATTTCATTGATCATTGATTTCCATATCTTTTATAATTTGTTAAATGTTCCGTGTGCCCGTCATGCCCATGATTTTTGTAACTTCTTGTATTACGTGCCCGTGCCCGTGATTCATAGCATCTAACATACAAACAAATTCCTGCATATAAACAAGAAAGCTCAACAGAAAATTTGTGATTGTCTCAGACAGGATAGAAGAAGTTAAAGATACAAATCTGCAGATGCAGAAACTTAAAATGCTTTAAATGCTTAACTGAAAGTAAAAAAAAAACATTATGAAGATTACACAAAAACAAACGTGAAAAGGAAAACCTGTAAGAAAACTCCAGGAGAGTGCTCTGATATAACACCATCTTTACCAGCTAAATCTACTGTCTTCAATATATTTATCACAGCAGGACGAGCCTGTTCCAGAGTTTATATTAATTAGCAACTGGTACCTTCATGAAATGCATGATATCTAAAGAATGAATAACATAAAGATGCCCAGACATTGTATATGTAAAATATCAAAATCATAAGAGATGTGATCATAAAGAAAAAATTACAGATACATGTAAAGTAACTGGAATTAAAAAGGAGATACAATAAATTCTTACTTTTCCGGTTGCTATCACCACCTTCACACCCCTAGACAAAGCCTCCTTCAAAGCTTTTGCATTCGACATGGAAATTTGACTTTTACTGTTCAGCAATGTTCCTTGAGTTCACATAAATGAGGAACAATGTCAATGTCTGATAATGGCTTAACCTATTAAATAAAAATATTTGGAACAATGTCAAAATCACTTACCATCCATATCGCAGAAGATATAGCTGAATTTGGGTTTATAGAACCGGAGACTGCTTTCTCTCTTCCTGTCTTTTAATATTGTGAATGTAAGAAACCTTATTAAGAAATTCTAACATATTAGTATGGTACAACATTAGTCCAATTTTTAGTCTTTTATTAAAAAACAACGTCTAACTGACTTTTAAGAAAATAGTATTTACCATCCAAGTTTTCCGCTTGAAGGTTTCCATTTGCTTCATTATCATATGCACTCTGAATTACTCCTTTTCCTTTCCATCCAACGCTCTTTAAAAGAATCTCTTCTTCTTTCTCCATTTCAGTTTCAGCCTCCTCACTGATCTCATGATCAAATCCTAAAAGGTGTAATAACCCATGAACCTACACAAATGTGAACAAATTATAGGATGTGTCATTCAATCTGGAATTTTGGAAATGTTATGGAGTCAACTCATAAACCTAGTTGCTGAAATATCTCAACCCAACAAACAGCTCGAATATTAATTTCTGATTTGCTTCTTGATTTTTTGTAGTTATGGTATTTAATATTAGAAAAGCAAGAACTGATGCTACCACAAAAGCATGAAAGATCAAATTCAGTCCAACTAACCAAGAGAATGCGTATTTCGTCAAGAAGAGAATGTCCTCTTTCCTCTGCTTGCCGTGCTGCAGTCTCAACGGAAATGACTATGTCACCCATCATAAGCTGCAATGAATTAAAGATAAAAAAAGGATTAGCCAGATTCCTTTTTAGATAAATCCTGACCCAAGATAATATACTTACGACTGGAATCTTGAGTTCAGGAACATGTTGAGACAAGGAGAGAACATCAGTAGCATGGTCCTCATCCCTCCATTCTTTGTTAAGTTTTCTAATGAATTCATCATTGCAAAGGAGAACTGAAAGTTCAACACTGTCAAATCCTCTGAGATCACTTATAGCTGCATCCCTCGTTTTGTAAGCTGAATTTTTTAAACCCTCAAATGCTAATTTCATTGCCATTGGCACATTAAGGCGAAGCAATTCAGCTATAGTCTGAACAAAAAACATAAATACACAACAACACACCAAATTGCTGACCATAACAAAAACTATTTTCAATTGGTACAGAAATAACCTAAATAATTTCCTCGCAGCTTCATAAAACAAGATGAATAAACAAATGTACCATGATTTCAGGATCATCAGGAAGCTCATCTTCAATGCCGATGCTAACACTGAGCTCCAACTCCTTCTGTTTACTCTTGCGCACTGCTGGCCTGCGCGCTTTACGGTAACCTCTCTGTGAAGCCGAAATCCTCCATCCGACAGCCCGGAGAAATCTCCGATCGCCTTCTAGGTACAAGGAGTAAAATCTCTTGGGAAGACAGGAATACAGAGATAAAGGAGGGGAAACGAAGCGGTTAGTTAGAGGACTAAAAGAGGTAAAGAGATGGATAGAGGCGGCGCGTGAGGAAACACGCGCCATGGGAGTGGTAGAGGTAGAAGCGGAGGAGGGGTTAGTCTATGCGGATAATGAGAAATTAGTTTATTTGCGAGGGAGGATGTAAACAATTTATGCGGACCTTTACTGCGGCACAAAAAGTCCGCATAATTGATTAGTCATTTTAGCTAAACACGATAATTTTATACTCAAAATTCGGTCTTGAAAAATTTAATAACAAAAAAACCAAAACTTGATTGCTGTGTAAATCTTTGGTTTTACTTTAGATGTTAATTTTAATTGATATTCTATATCACAGCCGATCAACAGTTTTTCATTTTCACACTAATGAGTAAGAAATAGACCGAAGATATAAATTCCGCTCAAAATTTGTTCCAGCAACGGCCAATTACACAATAGACCTTGGATTGTGACGGGAACCGTTTATATGACTAAAAAGAACTAAACATTATTATGTTATACATTATAGACTAAGTTGTCATCATATTCCTTGACTGATAAACTCTTGCTTAGCGTGTTGTAACTCAAAAGATTAGTAGTAGAGTCAAGAAGAGGAGCGACGTCAAATTCACTTGTCATCTTCTTCTCCAAATAATGCGGTTCCACGATTTCTTGATCGAAACAATTAACAACATGATTTCCCTCTGCAGTTGGCCTCCAACACCATTCTGCGGGATTGTTGTTCTCATCCCCATCATTTGCTTCTCGTCCCGTAACTAATTCTAGGAGGACTACTCTGAAGCTAAAAATGTCAATCTTTTCATTCACTTTTTTTGTATAAGCATACTATGTAATTCAATAAAATTGGTTAATCTTTGATCACTTGAGTTTTTTCAACTTTTCAACTTTCAAAGTGATCATGTAGCTCTCTCAGATTTCAAAAGTTGTACAACTTTGCTCACTATATGCCACGTGTCAACTTCTGGTTGAAGAGAAAAAATATCAGAATATTGATATCTTTGAAAAGTCAAATCAACCAGAAATTAACATGTGACGTTCAAGATAAGTACTAATCCATTAAGTCTTTTTTATAACGTATATTGAATTGAGGTCTTACCGGGGGCGATGTAATCAAATGAGCCTGCAACAGAAGACATAATGCGAGCATCTCTCGGCTTAGCCAAGATTTTAGCGAGTCCAAAATCGGCTATTCTTGCCTGGAACTCGGAATCCGACAATATATTGCTTGACTGTATATCTCGGTAAATTATATGCGGGACACATCATGGTGCATACAGTGCAGACCTTGTGCCGCTCCAACGGCTAATTGCAACCTTTTTGGCCAACCAAAACAACATTTTGTACCAACTTCGTCGACTTCCCATGTAGCCACTTGTCGAGGCTTCGATTTGTCATGTACTCATAAACAAGAAGCTTCGAATCATCATTGGAAATACAACACAACTTCACTATGTTCGCATGCTTTATTTCAACCTTGAATAGAAACTCCTTTTCGAGCTTCTTGTCATAGCTTCCGTTCTTCCAAATTTTCTTAACCGCAACAGTAGATTTATCGCGATCTATATCAATTCGGTATACCTTTCCTGAACCTCCGCTTCCGATGAGATTCTCTTCTACGAAACTCGCCAAAATGTTTGCTTTCGTGAATCCCACCCTCTGAAAAGAAGTTAGTTTCCATAGCTCCATTTCGTGCTTATGCCTCTTTCTCAAATAGTCCTGGACCGCGAACGAATTCAATATGGTAGTAAATATGAAGATCGTTGCGGCGAGAACGAGAGTCAAAGCAAGAGCTTTTGATGATATTTTATAGGAATTTCTTTGCTTGGTGTAGCAGCTTGGCAGGTCTAGAACCCGATCGATTGAGCAGAGTTTCGAGTTATTCATGAAGCTGTTTTCGTAAGCAAGGTTATTGAACTCATCAGGAATTTGTCCCGATAATTGATTAGAGGACAAATCGAGGAATGTAAGCTTTAATCCACCGAAGCTATATGCGATTTCACGGGATAAATGGTTCCAAGACAAGTCTAAATATAGTAAATCGGGTAAAGAACCTATAGCTACCGGAATTTGACCGGAAAGTTCGTTACTTGACAGATTCAGAGTAGTCAAAGATCTCCAGGAGATCATTGTTTTAGGAAGTTGACCCGAAAGTTGATTGCCATCAAGCAAAAGAGTTTTTAGATGCTTCAAACTTGTTATCTCAACAAGAATTTCACTTGAAAATTCGTTATTGCTCGCCTCGAAAATAACCAAACCTTGCCAAGTAGAGATTTCAGTAGGAATTGGACCGGAAAACTGATTGTTATTATTAAGCCCTAATCGAGACAAATTCCAAGACAGAGAGGTCGGAAGATTGTTGAATTTGTTGGATGTTTCTGAAGTCACGAATACACTGTTAGATTGAAATTTATTTGGTCGGTTCACCAAACTTTCAATCGGATAAAATAAAAAATTTTGTTAAGAACTAGAATTTGATTTTTGCTGTGAAATATAACCGAGATTTTTCTATATATTTGCCAATTTCGTTTTGGTGAAATAAATAACCAAAATGCCAACAAACATATTATTTCAGGTAGCAGCCATGTCTTTCGGGTTTCGGTTGTGGCTATCAAACACACTATTTCGGTCCAAAATTCATTTTCTGATGAATTTTTCAAAAGATACGTGGGTTTAGGAATAAAAAATTTTAGAGCTGACCTGGCAGCTTAACCCCAGTCAAGGTGTTGCCCCTCGGATCCCGCACCCGGGGACGCTGACCCCCATATCCCCCAAATCACAGAACCCGAACAAATGTGCATCTGTACTCTCCAAACTTGTTCGATGAAATATCACAATCGCATTAATCAAACTAGCCGATTAAATTACACTAAAATACTAAGAAAGTTAACACTTAGCAGCAAATATATCATATTTTTAGTTGTCAAAATACCCGCCAGTATCCAGCTGGAAAATCTATTGTCACATAGCTGAACTGTGTTCAAAGAAAAACATTTTTTCGAGCGACGGAGGCACTTTTCCGGTGAGATTATTTGAAAAATGCAACGACACAGAGTAAAACGCCGCCAGCACAGAGATTTTCCGGCAATTGGTCGGTGAAATGATTGGTTGAAACCTCAAAAGCTATGAGCTTAGAATGAAGCCCAAATTTCGGTGGCAAAACACCGATCAAATCATTGTCAAAAACCTTGAAACTCTTCAGAGATGGAATTAGGTCAATGTTTGCTGGCAATTCGCCGGATAATTGATTATCATACAAATGTAAAACCTTCAATTTCTGTAACTGTGCATATCCTTGAGGAATTGTACCATTCAAATTGTTATTCCCCAAATCAATTTCAGTCAAATTCTATTCATCGGAATCCCCCTTGACAATTTGTTGTGAAAAAGATACAAGTTGGTCAAATTCACCAGCCAAAGCAATTCGTCGGGACTTTTACCTTCGAGATTATTAACCGCCAAATCCAAGTGCTCACGACTTGAAAGATTTGAAAAACTTTCCGGAATCGAACTTATCATATTCGAATTTCTAATCCATATGTATTTCAATTTACACAGCTTACCAAACTCCACCAGAATTTCAAAAGGCAAAAACCCATTATAGGGCATCTCCAAGTATTCAAGCTTAGCCAAATTACCAATTTCTTTCGAAAATGTGCCGTTGAACTGGTTCTGATACAAAAACAACCTCTACAACTTCGGTAGGTTACCGATAGTAGGCGGAATATTGCCGGAGAAGTTATTAGCTCCGAAATCTAAGCAAGTAAGGCCTGATAGCCGATCAATATCATTCGGAATTGGACCCACAAAATAATTTTGAGAAAGATCTAAATTTGGTTCTTGGAGCAATTATACAAAAGTTTGGGAAAACCCAAAGGGACATTATAAGCCAAATCAAGAGTGGTGAGATTTTTCAGGTCACAAATTGTCACCGGAATCGGCACTTTGATGCTCTTGTCTCGAAGAAGAAGCGTGGTGACGGAGCCGGCAGTGCAGTTGATCGCCGGCCAAGTGCAGGGCGGTGATGGGCGATCCATGACTAAAGAGAAGGTGGGTTGCCGAGTTGCGGCTTGATTTTGAGGAGCATGGACAGTTCTGATTGGGAAATTACAATTAAGGGCATCAGTGTGAGGAGAAGCAAGAAGAGGGAAGGGAGGAAAGAGAAGGGTATTTGAGACATTTGGAATGATACCAATTAATTTTTCTGTTGGGTGATTGAGTGAGTGAAGGAGGGAAGAGTAACGGTCATATGCAAGAGAGGATTGAGTGAGTGAAGGAGGGAAGAGTAACGGTCATATGTAAGAGAGGTTGGGAAAAATGGCACCGAGAAGGGCTATAATTACAAGTCTACCACTTAAAAGTCAGTCAATCAGTCAAAGTCAACCACTTAACTTTGATTATTATTTCATGATTGATTTTTGCATAGATTAACTTTCTCTACCTAATAAATTCATTTAAATTTCAACAACCCAATCTGTCGTCCAAGCAAGGCAGTCTCGTAGCCCGAGCAATGAATTGTAAATAAATCATCATAGAATAAAAAATTTCAACAATAAATTTAATATTTTATACTATTTTTACACAATAAAATTGTTATTAACATTTGATAAATACATATTAAGTATCAGAATTACAATACTATCATTCGAGAAACATTTATTGTATTATTATACTTAATATGTGACGATAAGTTTGCATAAGAAATTAAAATTAATAATGAATTATATATTTTTTTTATTAAAATAAAGATTATTAAATTAATAAATTTTCTTATTATAAAAGCATTTAATTTAATTTCATAAAAATTTTAAAAGAAAAAATTTTAATATGTAGCTTGATTGAAAAGAAAATATTATTTAAATTATAATTAAAAAAATCAAAGGAACAGAAATAAAAAAAACATCACCAATAGGATTGGAACCCACACACGTAGAGGGGAGAAACATTCACTAATACCACCAAAACAAACAACATTCATGTCATTCTTATCACAGTGTATATATTTGTTTAAATTTATACTCGAACAAAAACTGAAATAGATTTGAGGCCCCGTAAACTTGGGACCCTGAGCGATCGCTCACCCTATTCTTGCCAATGGCCGGCCCTGCATACAAGTAAGGTGAAATTGTATCAGTTACACAAAACTTCACTTTATATCTTTGAAACTGTGATATTCAAAAATTTGTACAATTAAGCTTACAGTAATAACAAAAAAATATTCATCTCACTTAAATGTAAACTCGAAAATGTTGATTTTAGGATCACAACTTCAATCTCGATTACAAGGTTACACACAAAAGTTAACGGTTTATATGAAATTAACATAAATTATTTATGCAATCGTAAATTATTTAAACAAATGCTCTCGAAAATTTAGATTTTTTTAAAAACTTTAAAACAATGTTTTCACATATGGCTCATTTCACATTTTTTATAGACATCTTTTCGGTATTAAAAATTGTATCTCAAAGTGTTCTTCATTGAAATTTTTTTTTTCACATATTAATAATGTCCAAAGAAAATGTAGAAAAATGGAATATGTTACCTAATGATTAATATAAGAGAATTCAAGTACTAGCTATAATGTTTCAAAGAGTTTCACATGGATTATCCACGTTCAGTTCAAGTTGGGATGGATGATTGATTATCCTCACCCCCTTTCGCACTAAAGGTTGACGGATAAAAAAAATTCTTATCTCAAAACACTGAGATTGTTATTGAGATTTCCCGTTATAAACATGCTATGAGCATATGTGTGTCTACATATAAAATAAGGTTTAATTTTTAAAAAACTAATTCCACGTAAATGAGTAGTAATATTAACTTAAAATATAAATTTTATATTAAACATTTTTAATTAATATTTATAAGAATATGGAGAATTTTATTTAATTATTTAATCAAAAGGATTTTTTTTTTCCTTATTTCATTAACAAGCTCATTTTTAACACTAACAATGCTCATGTGCTACACGCAAACACTAATAAATGGGTAGTTTTTATTTTTTAAGATTTTTTTATCATCAAATTTAACAATACTTATGTACTAGTGTCAAACCACTAAAATAGTGATGCAAGTGTGACAACAACCAACACGGCTTAGATCGCCGAACCCTTCCACCGTCTTTGGACACCAAGGCTGAGCCCTCGTCACCTTTGTGCCTCGAGGGATCATTCTAAGGGGTTTGCTTTGTGAGTGCGGGCGAGCCATCGGTCATGTCAAAGTGACGTATGGTGAGGTGAGCTTCTTTCATGGTTAAATTATTAGTAACTATATTATAATTTTAAATGATGTTAAGCAAAATACATATTTATCCATCTGAACTTTGCTTAAATGATCTAATGTCCCTCTGAATTTTTCGAAGTTTTTCTTAGTTCCGTAAACTTGGTAAAAGTGAACAATGTCATGTATCAGCTTCTGATTAAAGAGAGGAAAAATCAGGAAAATGACATATTTAAAAAGTCTAACCAACTAGTAACTAATTAACATGTAGAATTCTTGGAGCAAACTATTGCATTTTTACTGAATTCAAATATTAAGAAAAACTTTAAAAAATATAGGGAACAGTAGACCAATTGAACCAAGTTTAGGAATGTAAAAATATATTTAACAATTATTGTTGTTTTAGTCATTATCATTGTCTTTGTCGTCCTCCTCCTAGCTAAATTGTTTAGAAACTCGACATGATCGAAATAACCAAACAAAGTGATGTACTTCGATATTATATTTTGCTACAAAACTAGAAAATCTTTTACGATGTTTGATTACATATATTGAAAATATTTTCTTCAGATCCCATCAATTGGCATGGACTCAAAAACCATCTTACCCACGTGAGATATTGGTGAGAGTTTCTCTTTGTTCTCTTTGACGATCGGTAATATCAGTCAAAAAGTGATGAGGGATATATTAATATATATAGTCATAGTTTGAGTGGTACATTTACAAAGTGAGTGGGGTAACCAAGATTTGAATCCTGGCACCTGCAATTGTTTCAAAAAAATTAATATAAATAGTCAGTGGCGGAGCCAGAATGAAAATCGGGGTAGGGCTATAAGGTCGTCGATCGGCTGCCGTAGCTCATGAACATAAATTTGCCTTATATTTTTATTTGAATTTAAGTGAAAGTAAAAAATAATATCAATAACAATTAATTAATGATAATAGACAAAGTAGCGTGGTAAAATTATAAAATAATACTTTTCTCAAGATCAATAAAATTTTCTTTTTAATTTTATACAATAAGCAATTTGGGAAAATCTTTTCATTTCATAAAACAGCTTAAATTTAATTGACGTTGAGAATAATTTTTATTCGACTTCATGCTCTTAATAAAAAAATGAAAATTTATAGTAATGGGATTTAAGCCTATAATTACTTATGTTTTGCATTCTTAGAGTTTAAGCATTTCTTTATTGATATATTATTAAAATCATTTAAAATAATAAGTTGATACTAGATGGGCATAATTTTTTTGAGTTTGTTTCTCTGTACAATATTATTTTATAATAAAGCTCCTACCACTTTATTTAAATGTTTTTACCGTGAATTGGTAAAGATGAGCCACAGAGATGAAATTTCTAGGTAAGTTTGAATTAGAGTCCAATTTGGGCTATGCAACTTCAGCCTTTCAGCCTACATATTATCCTTCATCCTCCTCTTTACTAATCTGTTTGCAACTGAAACAAATTAGAGTTTGGCAACATAATTGGTGCTTCATACTACTATGACAAAGGACGTCGGCAGTTGGGGTAGGGCTGTAGCCATGTCGCCGCCACTGAATATAGTGGAGTAGTGTTATGTTTGTCAAACATATATGGATCACATAATGTTGATCTCCTTGGGCCATTATTGTTGGAATTGTTGATGTGCTCTAGTTCTAAAGACATTGGTTCATACAATGTCACATTATAAAGGCAATAATCTACTGCATTTATATATTGTGCTATAATAAGAATAGAGTATCCATTGATTGATAATCATAGATGTCCCAAGTTTTTTTTATCATGGAAATGAATGGAAAGAAAGACTTGCATGTTGGATGATCTATAACAATGTAATTGTTATGTCACTTGGTAAAGTAAATCATGAACATGGGCACATGTTGGAAACATGGAGCTGGACCAATCTGCACAGCAAAGTCACATGGTTGTATGTCATAGACAACTTGCTGAGGAGGTCTCAATTGTTCTCGGTCATGATTTCAACTTATTACTGATGTAAAATTTAGTATTCTGTAATATATTACTAACGGGTCCTTAAATATTGGATTATAAGTACATGTATGCTTGATATATTTCATGACCACATTAGTAGTAATGTTGAAGTGATAGGATTACCATTTGATTTGATAAATCGGAATGAATCATCGGCCACTTGATGAATAAAAGTGATAAGAACGTCCAGTAAGTCATTGACTTATTTTTATCATTTTATTTTATATCAAGAAGTACGATGAACTACATAAGGGGTGACAAGTACCATGCCTGTTGTTTATCACATTGATGTCAACTGGCAAAGGATTTTATGAGATAACTACTATGTTCAATATCCTTAATAGACGGCTGTACTTTGTCCCAATTGGAGGCTGTAATGGTTTGTTAGATTCCGCTTACAGTCTATGGGTGAATCTCATTGTCAACATATAGACAGACCCAAAGGATTATGCGCTTAGAACTACTTATCTGTGATTTCTTGTAAATGCAATGTTACAAGACTTGATGAAGAATTGATTATTAATTAATTGACATGTCAAGGCAATGTGATTGAACAATATATATAACTCCAAGAAATTACTTAGCCAATTGTATAATATAATGTATTTTATATTTTTCATTAAGTTAAATTAAGTTGATTAAACTGTATTTATATATGTTATTTGTTTAATTGACAATTAAATAAATTCATATGTTGAATAATTTAATTGAATAAATTTAATTATAAAGTATTGCAAACTAAAATAATTAAATTGACTAAGTTTAGTTAACTGGATTGTAGTATGATAATTTATTTGATTATATTGTAATTTTTATTTTGTTTATGGATTAATTTGTAAATTATGAAACAATTAAATTTTTTTAAGGAATTAAACTATAGGATATAATTATGAGGAATTGTAAGGAATGGTAACTAATTAGATTTAATTGTAATTTTATTCTAAATAATATAAATTAGTAATTTTATCTTATTATATCTCTTATTTGAACTTATACGTGAATTATAATTCTACTAATAACAACAATATCTCTCTTAATTAGATTGAATTTCTTAACTTAAAACGACAGTATCTGTCAAAATGTTAATTTTTTCGAAACAATTATTTAAAAAATTTTGTTCGTTTCATTTTTATCTTTAGAACAAGATCTAACTCGATATACTTTCGACAAAAGTTGGTATATTCATATTTTACCAGTTTGCATTTTGGTATAATGTTTATTATATCATATTTCTTTATACCAAAAATCGACTATAACGAGCATCATACTAATTCGCAAACTAGTATAATACGCATTATATCATCTAGAAAAAATCAAGTATAAAGAAATCTGGTATATTGAAAATTATACCAAAAATGGAAACTTTTATAATATGAATTATACCAATTTGAACTTTCAATTTTTTTTGTCGAATGTATATCGAGTTAAATCTTGTTTTAAAGATAAAAATGAAACGAACAAAATATTCTAAAGAATCGTTTCGAAAAAATTAACGGTTTGAGATATATGATCTTTTTAAGTTAAGAAATTCAAATTAATTAAGAGAGAATGTTGTTATTAATAAGGTTAGATAAAATTACAGTTAAATCTAATTAGTTAGACATTCTTACAATTTGTGATAATTTACCTAAATTATTTATTCATATTACTGCATTTATGAAAAAAAAAACCATTAACTAATTGGAGTATAAATAGATAAAATAAAAGCAATTAACCTAATCTTCTAATATGCAAAACGTGAGTAGTAGCTAGAAAAGAAGAATAAAAGTTGGGCAGCCACCTTTTCATGAATAGAAAACACTTAGCGTTTGGGATTGTATGGGTTCTCGAGTTTTTCACCATCGTTTTTCGTCCATTCGACTAGCACCGATCCCGGTTCAATAGGAGTTCGTGCACATGAGATTTGAGAGCTTCCACTTGAGAGCTTTAATCGCATCCGTCTCTTAAAGAGACTACCAAATAAGTTTATATTTGATGTAAATAAATTTGTTTTGAAACCCTATCAATGGTTCATGAGAAGATCCTATTCGAATTCGAGAAAATTTTAACCGATAATTCCGCTTTCGCGGTTATGTTTTCGATGACAATTGCCTTTAATTATTTGTTCTCCAACAATGGCGGTGTAAAGACTTTGAGTTCGGGGTCAAAATTGCCTATAATTTTTTTTCTAACGGGATAAATTAAATAATGCAACTAGAAGTTTAACTATAATAATTTTTGGACTGATATATTCCTATTTAAAAAAATGTAAGACGTAAATATAAAATCATTGGACAATTTTTTTGATTACATCAGTTAAAATCAAGGGGTGATGCAATTTATTAAGGGGTAATTATGTAAACACGATTAAAAGGAATTTTTTTTCCTCATTACGACACTAATTAGTTAATTAACAGTTTATTAATCAACTAAATTGAATATTTTTGTTTTACTCTTAAAGCTTCTTTTTTTGCTTTCTTCTTCATTTCTTTCCATTTAAATCGAGAGTTAAAATCATTGATTCTTGCAATTTACTTTTAAAATGCTCTTGAAACCATCGTATGATGGTCTTATAGTTGGTATAAAAGCTCTTATACCATGTGTAAGACCTTCATAGAAAAGTTTTTGGGTTTTTTTTTATCACAATCTTCAACTTGGTATACATGATCTTATACCACTATTTGAAAGCCTTATACCTGGTATAAAACGATTTCCCAATCAAAATCGCGCAACAAAAGTAGTTCCAATGGAGAGAAATATGTGAAATCTAAAATATTTCAATATCAAATCACAAAAAACCAGAAATCAAGAACTAATATGTGTCAAATCAACTTAGAAAAATGATTGAGACCAATGACGAGGTTAAATATGAACGAAATAGAGTCGTCAAACTATATAACAAGATGAACACAAATTCCAGATGCAAACAGGCAAAATCAATAAAAGAACACAAAGGCGCAAGATCGAAGTTAGAAACACAAGTTTGCATAACATGCAATCAGATCTAAGAAGGGATCAAAACGCATTGAAAAACAAATCAAAAGGCATATCTCAATTAAAAGAGCAAAGAACGACGAGACAATTAAAAATTGTAGATCCCGATCAAAGGAGAAAGAGCGATGACTTTGATAGAACTGAATTCCATACGAAAATCACGAAAAAAATGGAGAGAAAGAGGTTGCTATCATCATAGTAGGATGAGTTGTAAATAGAAGATGAAATATTAGGTTTTGCCACTATTTTAAAAATCCATGCCTAGGTCTGCCTAGGCGCTATTTTGGCTGCCGCCTGATGCTCCTAGCATCTAAATCCTGCCGACTACTGTCTAAGTCCCGTCTAGACCCGACTAATCCCCGCCTAAGCCTCTGGAAGCTCTGACTGTCCGACTAACGCTTTTGGATATGAGGATTGATTTTAAAACAATGAGTTTTAAAGAATTTGGAAAGGGGGAAGAATATTTGGGCCTCAAATTTTTGTAATTACGAATCAAAGTTGGGCTTTAAAAAATAATGGATTCTTTTGGACCGTATTTACAAAAAGATAAGGCCCAATTCTCTTTTTTAGTTGTATTGCGATAATTAATTCGAAATTAAATCCACAGCCAAACTTTTTTTCAAAAAAAGCCCATTTTTCTTCCAAATAGTCGATTAATCCCACCTTCTTCTTTTCCTTTCCTTTATGCTATTGGTTTTTTGGAATCAAAATCAATCCTCATATCCAAAATTCCACACAAGGAGAAAATTTATTAGGGATTTTTTAAACGTCGCCGGTGTCGGAGGGTGAGCTGCCCGTCCAAGACCCTCCTTCCGCCGCCCATGTATGAGAGGATTTATCTACAAATTTTGTATTTGGATTGACACTAACACATAAATGTAGTACATCTAGGGTTGTAAATGAACCAAGCAGTTCATGAACAACTCGGTGTTCGGCTCAATAACAGCTCGACTCGACTCGACTTGATTAATAAACGAACAGTTCGTGAACACGATTTCAGGCTCGAATATTAAATGAGCCGAACATAAACAAGTCACAACTCGACTCGTTAACTCGCAAACAAACTCTATTAGAGGCTCAACAAATGTTCATGAACTAGCTCGGATAATTTTCTACATGATATAAAATAAACTTTTTATAAACTGATTAATTGCTAACTGCTAAGTTAACTTTGTTAATCTTTGAATGACATTTTGAGGCTATATTATGCATTTTGTTATAATACCTCGTTATTCACAATCATACATGATTAAAATGCTGTGTTTTTAATTTAATTTCAGTCTTTCAATGACATCTAATGTTATTAAATTTGTTGGTGAACAAAAATAAACGAGCTCGGTCATGAATAAATTAACAAACAGTTTACGAACAAAATAAATGAATTGTTCGTGAATAGCTCATGAAGAGCTCGTAAACAAATGAACACTTAAACGAACCGAACACAAACAAAATTTTTGAACTCGTATTCGAGCTCGATTCAGCTCGTGTTCGTTTAAAAATTAAATAAACGAACACAAACACGTCAGAATTCGATTCGGCTCGACTCGTTTACAGTCCAAAGTACATCAAAATCAAACCCAATTCAGGTATAATTTGGAGATGTTAAAAATTATAGCTCACAAGTTTCATATAAGGCCCCATAAAACATTTATTGCACAAAGCCTTACCTAATGACATAATTAAAGAAATATAATTGTTCAAACAAAGCAACAAAATTTGGCAAAAGAACTTGGACCATGCAGCAGTTCATGCTATATGCCCATTTGGACTTTGGTATTTCTGGTGTATACACTTTATCCATTTTGTGCTTTATACTTGTATTTTTGTTAAATCTTTTATATTCGTCACTCATTTGGTACATGTGATATGCAATTTGTTAAATATTTGGACTTTGCAAGATATAAACAGTTTTAACAAAATTGTATGTGATATTATACAACACATAGATCAAATGAAGAATGCGTACAACACATTGACGTAATGAGCAAAATGATAATACTTGAAATAGATTTGACTTTTTGAAGTCTAGCAAACCGAATCATTGAAAGAAAAAAGAATATATTTACAGTATTAAAGCCTAGCTTGAAATAATTCCGTATAGGATTTGGAATTCATTTTGAATTGAATTGTACATGGAATTCATTTCTCTTAGAATAATTGAATAAATATGTAGAATTATATTAAATTTCATTGATTTTGTTCTTCGGAGTGTAGATTTACAAATTTCACTTAATTTGGTGGAACATGGTCGAGGCATATTAGATTCACAAAAACTAGGATTTGAAAATTAAATTCACAAAATTTTGTAAAATTCATTTATACAAAGCAAAGCAAAGTCTAAAGATCAACTACTAAATTCCTCACAATAAGAACTTCGATCATGCAGTTTTGAAGTGTAATGCAATACTCATGATTGAAATTAATTCATTTCAATAATTAATTTCAATAATTGCACATGCATTATTAAAAAAAATGTGACAATACTCTTAATTTGTATAAATTGACCTTGTAATAGGTACAGCTCTGGAAGAATTATGCTACAAGTAGAGAAGAATAAAATTGACAAAACTAATAACTTAGAGAAATATATCTATTGGGAAAATAAAATGCAAATATATATAAAGGAAACATCCACAAAATTATCATGTCATTGAAGCCAAATAATAAAAAGAAGTAAAATAAAAGAGTTGTACAATTGAAGAAAAATTATCATAACTAGAAAGTAACATGATACGAAATAAAAATATAATATAAAGGTATAAAATATGTTTTCTCAAATATCGTATTTTTCATTTAATTTTTTATACATGGAATTATTTTTTATTTTTCTCAATTACTTTTTACCATCAATTTCTCTCTGTGTCAAAAACTATTGAATAACAAGAGAAGGTGACACCAATTTCAAGCACAACTAATTTTGTTCCCAAAATTAACAGGATAGTTGAACTATCTTTGAGTGCTCGTAGCAAAAAAAGAAAGTGCAAAATGGCATTCCACAAAACACAACCCAATTGGCCACTTTCTATATATAATTAAGCAAGCTTCATCTTCCATCAACTGCTGTCTTATCTTGATCACCTGATAAAATATAGCCAAAAACAAATTAATATTAGCAGTTAATTAGTAGACATTTATCACAAAAATCTGTTATTTATTTTGGTGTTTATTTTTTCATATATCTTTTATTCAATTTGACATGTGACAAATGAAACACAAGATTTTTTCCACATTTTTCAATTCTAGGACCATAATTAAACTCACGTGGTGGCATGGAAAGTCCAGAGCTTTTCAGCACGCGCAGCCTCTTTGCTGTACCCACAAACATACTGCAACATTTTCATTTTATTTGTGAGACTATAATCCGAACTTTTTATATTATGATTTAAAATAATTATAACTTAAACCATAGCTATATAATTTACACACAAATTCAAAATTATAGTCAGAAATATAGTTTGTAAGACAATAATCAAACAATTGTCACGCAAAGCCTTATAACTAGGATTTATGTTACTATATGCAGTTTTTTAGACAAGTAACTTATCAGTTTAGCTTATTGCTTGTAAATACACTGGCTTACCTCCAAGGTACATCTCCAACAAGTATCTTATCTCCTTCATTATCCTCATAAACTAAAGTATATTCCCCATCTTCACCTTTTGAATTTAATTTTCCTTCATCTTTCTTCTTTCCATTCAATTCACCATAGCTTCCCTTTTGAGCTATTTTTGTTTACAAACACAAATAAAAAGTCAGCAATTGCCATAAAAGAAGGAATAATAATAGTAATAGTAATAATAATAATAATAATAATAATAATAATAATAATAATAATAATAATAATAATAATAATAATAATAATAATAATAATAATGAACTTAAGCAATTATTGTAATTAATCATATAGAACCTGCAAGCAGGTCCCTGAAGAGGTCATGAATTGCAAGAGAAAGTGTATGATAACTATCATAGGCATTCAGATTTATTTTTCTTCCAATTGGAACCCCTTCCATGTTTATTTTTACGTATAAATCTTTTCTGCTACTGTTTCCAGTTGAGCCTTCTTTGGCTGCTGGAGTTTTATTTTGTAGAGACTGATGATCAGTTTGTTGTTTCGAAACACTAACACTCGAGAGGCTTTTCCAGAATGCCCGAATCGGAGGCCATCCGACAAGCGTCCCTGCTGCTACTCTGTTTGTTTTCCAAGAAAATCGATAAGACATTAATAGTTCATAGTAATAATACCGGTTCAATTGTGTTTTTTAATTTAATATTCTCTCCCTTTTTAAATAATATTATTACTCTAAGATTGTTTCCTAATACCAATGTCACATTAATTAAGATAATAAAAATACTTATTTACCCCTATGATTTTTTGTAAATTTGAAAGTTAATTGGATACTTTATTCTTTTTAACATTTTCAATGTGTATTAAATAAGGGCGAAATGAACAAAATGTGCATTGAAAACCTAAAACACTTATTTAAAAAATTTTAAAGACTCCAAAAAAAACAATAATTAAAAAAGGGAACAATAATTAAAAAAGGGAGGTTGTAAGACGATGCACACGTACATCAGTTACTTTCGTAGAATTGCCTACTGTCCCCTGAATATTTTCAAAAAATTCTCGTTTTCCTTTCAACACAGTGAAAAGATCATCATAGCCCTTTAACTTTGCAAAAGTGCACTTGTTTGCAAATTGATTAAGAAGATGAGGAGCGCGTAATGTACATGCATTATGCTTTTAAAAAACAACTATTTATGGGAATTGGCCTTCCTCTACAATTTTTTTTAAAAAAAAGACCAACCATGGTTAATTTCTATCAGAAAACAAAAAAGAAAGAGAGCAGAAATATACCTTTTAAGAGGAGCAACTCCAGCCCCTTCATTGCAATGTTTTTCATTATTATAATTATTTGAGCCACCATTAAGATATTCACCAGGGGGACCAAGCCTTAGCTCCAGCTTCTTTTCCTCTGATTCCTTATGTTCCAAATTAAAAAACTTGCAATATTCCTCCATTTTCACTAAATTAAACAAAATGATCCAATGTTTTATTAGCAGGGGCTATTTAAAGAGGTAGAGGGAAATTCGCGATTTTTTCTGCGTGGGAAAAAGAGGAAAGTAAACAAAAGAAACACACAATCAATAGAGAAAGGAACTATAATATATAGAGTAGGAATGTGTCCCAAAATTTCAACACAAGATTTGAGAATAAAGCAGTGATTCCAATTAAGCTAATTGAAATTATATGCGGGACACTATACTACACCAAAAGCAAAAAGCCAATATAAAAATTAATCCAACCAACTCATTGTAGAAAACGCTAATTGGTTTATCTTGGAATTGAGTATAATAAGTAGCATCACTCATTTTTCGGTCAAAAAATGTCGTTTAGATCTTCAATTTTACAGTTTTTAGTTGATAATGTTTATGTGTGTTGTTATTTAAGATTCGAACCATTTTCCAAATCTATTTAAAGGCATGTTTTAAATGAATTGAAATGTTTGCATAAGATTCTAGAAATTAGATGATTGATAGCAACAAATTTTATTTTTTTACGTTGTGTCTCGTTTGCCTTTCGATTCATCACCAACTATATCTGGTACGGATTTTCGAGATTGTTTTATCACTAATATACACAATAAACAATAATATGACAATGGATGTCGTGTGTATAACTATTGATGTTAATCAATGTATCTTATTATTTTAGACTGTCCACATGTATGTATTAAAATTACTCATAGAATGCTCAATAATTTAACCTTCCACATCTAGGTTTAAAGGTTTGAATATTGTATTATGAAAACATTTCTCCAATTAAATTATGTTTGACTAATTGTTGAATGAATGCAACTTCCAACTCTTACTAATTAATGCTAATGGTCCACTTCCCCGTATGCTACGTATTCTTTCATTTTCCACGTTTCAATAAAGCTTGTGTTGACAAAGGAGCAACCATTGAAAGTCTTTAATAGACTGATCATCCGTGTCTAAAAATTTGTCCTTGTATCAAGATTTCAATCTGTTGTGCAAATCTGGATACCGCTATTTCCTTGAATTATAAAGTTTCACATGTCACTCCATGATTATATTTTCCGAAAGATGTTTATTTTCCAAGAAGGTATTAATATATCTTTATTTTTTTCATAATTAGGAATTTTGTCTCTATGTTTTGTTCCTCATAGTACAATTTAATTCTAATTATTAAGTAATATAAAAGTTAATTATATTCCTAATCCTTTAAATCATCAGAATCAAAACAGAATTATTATAAAAGAAGTTTAAATAATGTAATAAAACAAATAGTTTTTGCTATTCGGATACTCATGAAAAGGCTGCTAAAGTATTGTTCAATGAATGTTAGAAAAATGGCTAATGCATCTTGAACCCCTCAACTTTTCCTAAGCTCCATATTCTTCCCTGAATTTTGAAGTGTTCTCAGTGCCCCCCTGAACTTGTCTAAACGTTCTCTATGCCCCCCTGAACTTGTCTAAACATTCTCAATTTCCTCCTGAACTTTGAAATGTTCTCAATGCCCCCCTGAACTTGTCTAAACGTTCTCAATTTCCCCCTGAACTTGTCTAAGCTGCACTCCATCACCCTCTCTATTTGAAGAACGATTTAGGGATTTGGACTTTTGTAACGTTAGAATATTAACATTGGGATATCTATTTCTTTTTTAATTTTTTTAAATAATTTTTTTCATTAACGCGCTCATGTTTGTTGGTCCACTAACGCAACTTGCAATGTGGATAGAGGGGGTGTTAGAGAATGTTTAGACAAGTTCAGGGGGCATTGAGAACATTTCAAAGTTCAGGGGGAAATTGAAAATGTTTAGATAAGTTCAGGGGGGCATTGAGAACGTTTAGACAAGTTCAGAGGGAAATTGAGAACGTTTAGACAAGTTCAGGGAGGCATTGAGTACACTTCAAAGTTCTGGGGGGAATATGAAATTTAGGGATAAGTTGTGGGGGTTTAAAATGCATTAGTCCTTAGAAAAAAGGATACATAAAGCAATGATATATATTTTAAATAAAAATCATGGAGCTCATCATGATTACATTAAAATGATAAATAGCGGCTATGGCAAGGGGTCGGCTTGGGCACCGGCTTCATTTCCGCTGCCAGAAACCGTAAATTTCACTTTACTTTCTATTTGATGATCCTCTCTCAGTGCATCTTGGAGATTCTCGGGGTCCCGAGAAAAAAATTGTAAATGTAACCTCATCGAATGAATGTATGTATAAAAAATTTTAACGTCAAATTTAATATTTCGTCAAAATTTTAATAAACTTCGGTAAAATTCATATTAAATTTTAGGAATTCAATATTATCATTTGAAAAATATCTATCAAATTATTATATTGAATATGTGACCCCTAAGTTTTACAAAAGAAATTAAAATTAGAAAATAAAATAAAATTGAATACAAGAATTGTTTGATTTTGAGAAAATGACTATTTATTTAGCAAAAATCAGTTAAATAGTTTATTGGTTTAAACTAATTAGATTTTGAAAATAAACTTACTTAAGAAGTTAATAATGTTAAATTGTTTCAACTAAAAGTAAAATAAAAAATATAAAACTCTTGATAACATTTATTTTTGAGAAAGTTGAAAAATAACAATTACAGAAGATAATTTTTTTTAAAAAAATATCGTAATAAAAACGATCATGGAAACTAACTTGTAAGTTACAAACTTATTGATTTTATTTTAATAATTACTCTTGATATTAATCTTCATTTTTTTATTATAAAAGTATTTAAATGTTAATATAGAAATTTTTATAAAAATAAAAATAATTAAATTATAATTATAATTTTTAAAAAATTATTTAACATAGCTCTTCAAGAAAAAAATGAAAAAAAAGAATTTAGCATAATAAGAAAAAATTAAACATATTTAAAAAAAACAAACTTATATAAGAAAAGAAAAATTACCAACCAAACTAAATACATTAATGTTCTTTCTTTCACAGTGTATACATATATATATAACGTACTTTATACTTGAACTATACCTAGAATAAAATTTTTAGGCTCCCCGAGAAATTTAGGGTTCTGAGCAGTCGCTCACCTTGCTCCTTCTAATGGCCGGCCATGTCCCCTCTACTGCCGAAGAGGAGAATAAAAGAGACCTGTAACGATACCTAAGTACTCCATTTCATTTCACACCCATAGGCACACTTTTTACACATTAAAAATAAACCTATGTAAAGTGGGCAAAGTGGAGCCCTATATCCCACTTATAGATTGATATATTTTTTACCCAACTTTCACTTTTGAACCTTTTTCTAATCTTCTTTTCTTTCATTGTTTCTATCGTTAATCTCTTCCACTATCATATTCATATTTTCAATATATTCGCGTGCTGCATTATTTTCTTGCCCCTAATTATTATTCTATACTATTTGCTCCAAATTTGGGCTTTCTAATAGGTTTTATAGTCGGTATAAACTTCCGAGAAGTATAGTTAACTGCAAGCTTGAAATACCAAATGTTGGAAATACCCAGTCCGCCCGTGAGCGGGTCAATCGGATCAAAGGATCCGATATAATTTTGTTGTTTGGACTAAATTGAAAAATTATAGAATTTAATGATTTAATTGTAAATAATTAAGAGTATAAGGACTTAATTGTAATAAATCAAAATTCATTCCATACAAAGGAATGGACGTGTACAAAGGAATGGACGTGTACTGCGGTGAATTAAGGAATTCATTTTCCAATTCATTATGATTATCATTTTCATTTTCAACCAATTCTCTCTTCCGGGTTTTTTATTATCTCGCAATGAAACCATCGCAAATCGATCATTATTGATCTTTGTCACTGCAGAAATTGTGGATACACATCCATTCTCCGACAAACTGTGAGATGTATTCGATTCGGCATTCAAGCGATGTTCTTCGATATTGGCCAAACAGAAAAGGTTAGAATCCGAATTCGTTTCTATTTACGTTTTCCTTCATTGGTATCAGAGCGGGTTTGTTTTTGCGATGATTTTAATAAGTATATTCTGTTTCAACATATTCTGGAATTTTGAAAAATTTGTTTCCGGAATCGATTTCGTGTTCTTTGTGAATTACGCGAATAACGTGTGAAAATGGAGACAAATCGTGTTTTTGGAGCGTTTTTAATGAAATCTACGTGTTTTGGTGATGTTTTCAATATTTTTCAGTAATTTTAATAATTACAAGTGTTCAGAATCAGGTTGAATTCGTTTCTGGTCGGAAATTTCATGTTTTCGTCAGAAAAAGTTTCGATTTCCACGTTGTTTTCTATAAACGTAAAATTTCCCTTCATTTTTTCGTAAAACGGACAACGTCAATGGACTCGGAACGCAAAAACGATGTAAACTGTCAAAGTCAGGTGACCGGAAACCACTGGGAAGGAGGTGCGTGGTGTACACGCGCCTCATGGTGGCAGTTTACACTAACCACGCGCCTGTAACGGTACGGTTGCAGGCGCGTGATACACGCGCCCGTACCGTTCCGTTGTGCCGTTTGGACACGTGGCAGGATCTTAGCCCGCCACGTGTCAAGTGGTTATGCCACGTGGCGTGACACTTGGCATGCCATGTGGTGGTCGGTCAACCATGAAAAGTTGGCTGACCAATAGTATGTAGCCACGTAGCAGTCAACGAGCGTGTCACTGATTTAACGGCCAGAATGTTTTATCATGATTTCGACTTCTAAACGATGTCGTTTCGCTCCAAAATTTTTTCTACCCCCCATTTTCATATTTTTTGGATTTAATAGTTATTTTTCCAGAATTTTTGAGGTTCAGAAAATATTAATTTTCATTTATTTTATGTTAATAAATGCTTAAAAATTATGAAAAATTAGTTTCTGAATTTTTAAAAATATTTTCTATTAGTTAGAAAATAATTTTGAACCTACTAGAAAATAATTGAAAATTTTTTATTCGTAATATTTGTATTAGTTACAAAATGAAAATATACCATTCATATCCAAATTAATTGTTATATTTTTTTTGAGAAAAAGAGTTGTATTAAGCTAGAAAAGATGAGTAACACAAATGGGTGGATTAGTAGTCTATGTTCCCATTACCTCATCCAAAAAAGGGCACGTGCTAATGTATGAGCAATAATGTTAATATCTCGTTTAATCCAACTAAAAACACACGACGAAAAAGTTCTAGCTAATACTAAATCATTAATAAAACCAGAATAATAAGAGAAACCGTCTTGATTCTCAATTAATGCATCATAGAGCATCTTGTTGTCTACTTCAATAATCACGTGAGAGAAAGCCCTCATTTTTTAGCCAAGATAGCGCCTCACGAACACCTAGCGTTTTCGCCTCAAGAATCGAGCAATGAGCCAGTAGTCGACCCGACTTAGCACCCACGAAGCTACCATCCCTGTTTCGGGTCACAAAACCAAAACAAACTGAGTCACCATTGTTGAAAATGGCTGAATCGGTGTTGCACTTGATGTAAGGGGTGAGAGGAGGTTCCCAACGTGCAACAGGAACAGCCAAAGCCAGTGCCGCAACATCAACCTTGCCTCCATTCGGTTGCTGCTGAGCCACACCCTGTTGCCTCGCCACTGTCGAAGCTGACAGCCCCGCCATACCAGCCTCCATTTGGTAGACCGACCTGGGATGGGAGTAAACACTGCGGTTGAATTTAATTATACATGTGAGGTATAATATGATTGAATATGTTTTAGTAATATATTTATATATATATTTTTTAATTATTTGTGTGATGATTATTTGAATTATGTATGTGTTATACAAGTTTAGTTAAGTATTTTTAGTAATATACTTAAATAATCAACCATTTATATAATGATCATATTATTTTATATTTGTGATAATATAAAATATGATAAAATATGTTTTTTAATTATTTATGTGATAATTAAACTTTAATTTATATGTGATATGAATTATATAAATATATTTTGGTAATATATTTAAGTTAATTATTTATGTAGTAATTAACATTGACTTTTTGACATATGTTGTAGATGGTAAATGATGATGCAATCCCCACGTAATCTCGAGCATTTATCTAGTGGAAAAGTGCTAAGAGGAACTTGAGAAAATTGATTCTCAAAAGTGTACTTATTTAATTTATATACAATACATAGTGTATTATTTTATTGTATTGCATAGAGAAATGAAATGTTTGTGTGTATTAATTTCATTACTTTGTAAAACATGGTTTCACAAATTTAATTTTCAATTTGTTTGAATGATCAAATTATGTAATAATTGAACATTCGGGTTCTTTTAAAATAATTTGATTTGTTATCACTAAGTTCGACAAAAAAAAACTCTAGATCTAATGAGTTGACCTATGGTGATCATTGTGAACATCATAATAGATGTTGTAATTTTTGGATTGTAATACTTAGTGCATAATTTAATTACAATAAGATGTAAAACAGTTACACACGTTAAGTATATTATGTGGTGGTTGACAATATAAGTCATTGTCATTTGTTTAGCATCATTAATATGTGTTTGTTTGTTTGTTTGTTTATATTTTTTGAATAACTGTTTTACGTATTTGAATAGTTTTGGGATTGTGTTTTATTATGATAATCTAAGTGATTTATTTGATTTATATATTGTTAATAAATTTTTTACTCCATACTTGTTTAAAGACATATAAAATACATAAAATATTTAAATCCTTAATAAAACTTTTAGGACTAATATGCCCTATTGAATCCCAAATTAGTTTCAATAATAATGCATAATAAAGTTATCCAATTTTTATCATTAAATGTCATTAGTTAAGTGAACTAATAAACGACAACAGGTCTAAACTGCATTTAATGATATAATTTATAGTTAAAGGAACTATAACAAACAATAAAACACATATAATTATTATTGTACAATGAATCGAACTGAATTAAATGCAAGTGTTTTCACCTGGTAGATGATGGGGTATTTATATCTTTTTCGAAACTGGGGTTAATATTTACAATTTTTTTGAAAGTTTGTATTTAAGTCAGTAGTAATTAACACACAGTTGCTCATATAATTGACTTAAATCGTGTTTAGTCTCACCGTTACTGATTAAAGTATATCAGTAATGAGTTCTACTACGAATTCATTTGTAGTAGACTTAGATTCTTAACGGTAGTTATTAGGTTATC
>CATIWQ010047940.1:0-41351 GCA_949673415.1 Euphorbia schlechtendalii | reverse complement strand
ATATATATATTTTTGTGTAGTTAAATAATTTAAAACGTCCGAGGAGGATTCCCATATGAAGATCGTCGGATGGCCGAAAATTGTGTGATTCGAGGATAATTTTCCCGAAAAGCCGTCATCATTGAACGCGCGAGCTGGTACAAAATCTCGTGCTCACAACAATCCAAGCATGGTTCGATAGATTGAAAACCCATAAGGGCGATCTATTAACCAAAGAAATATCGAATTCATCATCTTCATCTAGGAATAGAAAAGGACATCATCCATCGCAGAGCCAAGGATGAGTATCATTTGGTTCCCTTCGCAATATGCGAAAAATAGTGTCAGCTCTCACAATCAACTTTGGGATTTATGTCAATGACACAAATCGAGATCAATGTCACCATCGTTACACCATATGGGGAAGACGCAATTGTCAAGAAATGATTGACTCATCTAAATCTACTCAGGACTAGATTCAGGCCTCGAACCTAACTTTGATCCAACCACAAAATTGAACTTTGACTTAAACCTGTGACCCTCATCATTCCAAAGGAGGCCTTTATCCACAACTCAAGTTAGCCTTATCAATATGGGGCATCAGTTAGACAGACTTACGCAATGTCAAAGAAGGGTTGTATTCACATGCATTTTTATGTACATATCATATTTGCACATGTAAATCTTGTTTTGTAGGAAAATCCAACAATCCTTGTAGCATGGCTAGGGGAAAATACCTAAATTCCAAGATCTATCAACCAACCTGGACCTATTACTGTCCCCATCTTTTATGGACCTATTACGGTCTGCATCTTTCTTGGACTTATTACAGTCCGTACATTTCATGGAACTATTACGATCCATACCTTTCATGGACCTATTACGGTCCGCATTTTTCCTGGACCCATTACGGTCTACATCTTTCCTAGACCTATTACGGTCAGCATGTTTCATGGACTTATTGCAGTCCCCATCTTTCATGGACCTATTACGGTCCCCATCTTTCATGGACTTATTATAGTCTGCACTTTCATGGACCTATTATGGTCCGCATCTTTCCTGGACTTATTACGGTCCGCATCTTTCATAGACTTATTACAGTCCCCATCTTTCATGGACCTATTACGGTCCCCATCTTTCATGGACTTATTATAGTCTGCACTTTCATGGACCTATTATGGTCCACATCTTTCATGGACCTATTACGGTCCGCATCTTTAATGGACCTATTACGATCCACATCTTTCAATGGACCTATTACGGTCCACATTTTTTCCTGGACCTATTACGGTTTGCATCTTTCCTGGACCTATTATGGTCCGCATCTTTCCTGGACCTATTACAGCCCGCATCTTTCATGGACTTATTATGGTCCACATCTTTCATGGGCCTATTACGGTCCCCATCTTTCATGGACTTAACAGTCCGCACTTTCATGGACCTATTATGGTCCGCATCTTTCAATGGACCTATTACGGTCCGCATTTTTTCCTAGACCTATTATGGTCTGCATCTTTCCTAGACCTATTACGGTCCACATCTTTCATGGACTTATTACAATCCACATCTTTCATGGACTTATTATGGTACACATCTTTCATGGGCCTATTACGATCCCCATCTTTCATGGACTTATTACAGTTCGCACTTTCATAGACCTATTACGGTCCGCATCTTTCATGGACCTATTACGGTCCGCATCTTTCATGGACTTATTACGATCCGCATCTTTCAATGGACCTATTACGATCTGCATCTTTCATGGACCTATTACGATCTGCATCTTTCAATGGACCTATTATGGTCCGCATCTTTCAATGGACCTATTACGATCCGCATCTTTCACGGACCTATTACGGTCCGCATCTTTCACGGACCTATTACCGTCCGCATCTTTCATGGACCTATTAAGGGCCGCATCTTTCAATGGACCTATTACGATCCACATTTTTTCATGGACCTATCACAGTCCACATCTTCCTGACTTACTATAGTCAATGGACCTATTACGGTCCTCATTTTTCATGGACCTATTACGGTTCACTACTTTCTGACTCATTATAGTCAATGGACCTATTACACTTAGCATTTATCATGGACCTATTACGGTCCACATCTTTCTGAATCATTATAGTCAATGGACCTATTATGGTCTGCATTTTTCATGGATCTATTACAGTCCACATCTTTCCAACTTTTTACAGTCAATGGACCTATTATGGTCCACATCTTTCCTGACTTACCAGAGTCAACGAACCTATTACGGTCCACATTTTCCTGACCTATCACAATCAACGGACCTATTACGGTCCATATTCTCCTAACTTACCACAGTCACCAAACCTATTACAATCCACATTTTCCTGACTTATTACAATCAACGGACCCATTATGGTTCACATTTTCCTGACTTATCACAGTCAACAAACCTATTACGGTCGACATTTTCCTGACTTATCACAGTCAATGGACCTACTATGGTCCTCATTCACCAGACTTAGCACAGTTAATGGACCTGTTACGGTCCCCATTCTCTGACTTATTACAGTTAATGGACTTATTATGGTCTACATCTTTTATGACTTAATATAGTCAATGGACTTTCTACAATCCATCATCCTTTCAAACCTTTACTTAACAATAGCAACAGGAGGAAAGTTGAAAACAAGGGGAAAACTATTGTTAAACAGGCCTCCTTCGAGTAGCATTACAACATCACAAAAGCCTCCCAAAACAACGGAGCTGTCATCGGGACAACCCCGAAAATCTCAAACTCAAATTTTTACATTTATCATGGGAGTGAAGAAAAATTTCTCAGAACCCTCATGTTTGAATTCTTGATTGAAGGGGAAAAAATTTTTGCTTCCAGCAATCTCAATCAAGGAATTAAAACATATGTCACAATTGTCTACTAATAAAATTCCTCATTTTTGCAGGTAACCCTTCAACTCGCAAGGGGCATCCATTTCAGACCGTAACGGTCAACCATCCCATAGCGGATTTTGACGAAGACTCACAACAGTCAATGTATCATCAAAGGCATTGAGCACATGTCTTTCATCCTTTCCCTAGCAGTTCCAAGGGTCACAATCAACCCAAAGGTCAACTCACAAGGGGCATCCATTTTAGATCGCAACGATCAACCATCCTACAGCGGATTTCGATGAAGAC
The DNA here is from genome assembly GCA_949673415.1 of Euphorbia schlechtendalii. Taxonomy (NCBI): domain Eukaryota; kingdom Viridiplantae; phylum Streptophyta; class Magnoliopsida; order Malpighiales; family Euphorbiaceae; genus Euphorbia; species Euphorbia schlechtendalii. Next base: position 38,201 of record CATIWQ010047940.1, on the reverse strand, counting down.
ACATAATAATCGATGTATCATCAAAGGTATGGAACACAAGACTTTCATCCTTTCCCCAGCAATTCCCAAGGTCACAGTCAACCCACGGTCAACTCACAAGGGGCATCCATTACAGACATTCTACAGTCCACGTACCCACCGGGTTTTCTACGGTTCGCATTCCTTTTCAGACTTTTTACAGTCAACAGACCCATTACAGTCCACATTCTTCTTCAGACTTTTTACAGTCACCGGACTTTCTACAATCTTCATTCCTCTTCAAACTTTTTACAGTCACCGGACTTTCTACAGTCTGCATTCCTCTTTAGACTTTTTACAGTCATCGAACTTTCTACAGTCTGCAGTCCTTTTCAGACTTTTTACAATCACCAGAATTTCTATAGTCCGCATTCCTTTTCAGACTTTTTACGGTCAATGAACTTTCTACAGTCCTCTCTCCTTCCGACTTTCTACAGTCATTAAACTTTCTATAGTCTAGATCTCTTTTTTTCGACATTTTACAGTCAACAGACTTTCTAAAGTCCTCTTTCCTTCTGACTTTCTACAATCGATGAAATTTTCTAATTTTTTACAGTCTACAGACTTTCTACAGTCATCTTTCCTTTCGACTTTCTACAGTCGGCTAACTTTCTACAATTCAAAAATTCCTGACTTTTTACAGTCAAGTGAACTTTCTACAGTTCACATCATTTTTTGACTCTTTTACAGTCAACGAACTTTCTATAGTTCACATCTTGTCCCGGCCTTTTTACGGTTAGCGGACTCCCTACGATCCACGTCGTCAGTAGGCTTATCACAGCCTGCACACATGGGTCCTCAACCAAAAGAACGAAGACACACGATCAACGTTCTCTTCCCAACCGTCAACCTTCCAAGGGTAATCATTACCAATCGGGCAATTCACAAGGAGCATCGAGAGACTAATCCCCGAAAGACACCGCACCGAGATGAAAGCTTCCAACCATCATCCCCAAAGAGTGCCAATCGTGACTGGTCAGATATCATTTCTAAACCCCGTTGCTCTTTCAATCGTGGGACCATACTGATCTCACATCAGTAGTGATCCCACGAGGGGCAGCCTGTGAGCACGGGATTTTGATCCCCACTCGCTAGTTCGATGATGAAGCTGTAATATATTTTCCTTTGCTAGTCTTCTACTTTGACAGGGTATTAGAGGTCCTTGGGAGAAGCATTTCTCGTTTCTTACAAACATTAGATATCTTTTTAGACCACATCATCAGTAACCGTGCTCGATTTGAACCAAAATCAGATAAAAAATAATGATCATCGATGTAACTAATATCGGTACCAATGCATAACATCGGTACCGATGTTGATGATGTCGATAAATTCCAGTGACATCGGTACCGATGTCGAAATGATAGCATCAGCAGATTGCAGAATTTCGTAAATTATTAAACAAATCTTTAATAATTAATACCAGTTACTTTCAACACTGTTGAAGTGGCTGGAATTGGCCCTCCACAATGTTGGATGGGACTTTAGTGGGAGGAAAAGGCCAAAAAGCCTAAGGATAGGCTTTTTGACTTTTGGATTAAATGGAGCTCTTAAAGGAGGAGAGACATTCAGTAGAAAGGAGGGGATGAAACTCAGAGAACAAGGAGAGTTTCAGAAGGAGAAACTCAGATTTTGGAAAGAACAAACACAAACAAAAGCACAAAAGGATTTTTACTAAAATTTCAAAATGATTGGTTTTAGTATTTTTAAACTTTAAAATTCAGAGGAAAAAGGACTACTACCTCCTCTCTTCCTTCTTTTTATGAATTATAACTTGGAAGTTCTGCCTTCCATCAAAGAGTACACCTATGCTCTTCATTTTCAAAAGAAAAAAGAAATGACAAATCGGATCAAAGAAACGAGGAGAGCTTCCCGGAGGACTTCATAGACCTTGAAGACATGGATTCATGACTAATGGGTAAGCCTCTAAGTTCCTATAGTTTGTGCTTACGTTTATATGCTTTTATTTTTGAAGCTTCATTTTGTTTTCGGATATTTCCATTTTTGCGCACCAATCTGTTTTCCATAATCATCAGTATGATTTCAAAACTTTTTGAGTATTTTCTTTACATTAACATATTCTAAACATCTTGAGCTTTTCGGAATGATAAAGATCATCCAAATCGGTTAAGTATAGAGAAAGTTATGATCATTTGAAGTTTCGGATTTTTCTATTGCGATTTTTGCTGTTTTTTATGTTTTCTGCAGGTCTAGAGACGTAACATCGATACCGACCTTACCAACATCAGTACCGACATTCCAACATCGGTACTGACATTAACAACATCAGTACCAATGTTGCCTTTGGCAAAACCCAGTTTTACTCTATTTTGAATCGTTTAAAGCCTGGAATGATCCACTGAGACCCCCTAAGTTTGGAAACACATCATTGGGGGTAACAAACTTTTAAATTATAATTATTTAATATTTATTTATTATTTATAAATGTATTAATTTTTTAATTAAAGTTCGGAGTAGCAACGGAAGCGCTTCGGGCCATTCATATTGACATCACCCTTCATAGGGAAGTCGGTAATGATATGAATGACATCGTTATCGTTGTTAACCCAAACGATGGCTACGTTAGGCATGCTCGGTCTAAATTTATGTTTCTAAACGTCATTCTAGGTTACCCCCATAAAGGGAATAAATTGTATTCCCAGATAACAGTCCTCACTAAAATTCACATGCGGCATTTTCATTAATAAAATGACCAACATACGTGTAAATAAAATGAACCATTTTTATTTAAAATAACAACTTTAAACCTTTGACATTTTAATTAAGCCACATGGGCCTTACTAAAATCAAATTGAACATATGTGTTATACCTCATGCTAACCTTTGTGGATGTAGTTTAGATGTATGCCTAGGATTTATTTTCCTTCGTGTATTGTAAATATTATTTTACGAGAATTGTAATTCATAGATTAGGCGGGTAGTTGCATCCCCCGAGTTTATGTAACCTTTAATATTTACTTTTCCGCATTTTCTTCTCGCATTCACTTAATGCTTGATTGATGTATGGATTTATCACTTTCCTCATGTGCGCTAAAACATGCATTTCAACCTCAAAAAGACTTAAGTGCGAATATGCATAACTAAGAAATACGGTTTTCTGTAGATGTAATTTAATGTGATCCAATAAGAAATAAGTAACTTATCCCGGACCTGAATCTCTGTGTCTTGGTGGGCCGTCCCCCAGACGTTAAGCCTCACGGGACTCTAATTCTTGGAAAGAGCTAATCCAGGTGGTGACTCCACAAGAGACGGTGGATTTGAGTTCGAACCGATCTGAATAATGTTTTCACCCTCTCTCTTCAAAACCATTTTCCCAGGTCCTTGAGCTGGCACAATCCCTTTTCCAAACGCCCCGGTAGACCACGCCTCTCATCCCGCGCACCCTCGGCCCACCGCTCCGTGTAGTCCGCTCATAGGCATCCAAACTTGGTTTGTTGGTTGACCAATTTTTTCTTTCCCTTGGTTGTTGCTAATTACTTTGGAGCCATTGAAAGTTAATAATTTAAAGAAAGGTTTGTGTTTTGATTTTGGGAAAAACAGAGAAATTTTTTTTGCAAGAGATTGTATTTGTGTAAAAGAGTGATTGATTTGTGAAAATCAATTAGGAAAATAATTATATATATAGGGAATAGGGTATGATGATTTTTCAACGGATATATTTTCAACATAACCGTTTGAAATATAATAGCAATAACTACTGTGAAATCACGCATGTCACGATTGTGAATGATTGTCGTGATCGTGACTTTTATTTAGACAAAAATAGAATGTTTATACAACCTTATTCACGAGCGCGATACAGGTCACGAGCAAGAAATGTTAAGATCCAAAAAATTTTGTTCTTTTCTTTTATTTTAAAACAACACTAACTTTTAAAATACAAAAAACAAAAATAATAAAAATATACTAATATATGTATATATATATATCGGAAAAGATAAGAGATTTAAGTGTCAATGGAGTTTCCCAACCCCTTGACTTCATATTCATGGATGAAATCTAACTTGACAACTTCTTGAATGCAAGCATCAACCAAGTCAAGTTTCATGCATATATCTTCATCCATTAAATAAGTTTCATGCATATATCTTCATCCATTGGATATTTATAAGCATTATCCATGTTAAATTCAACAGTGTCATCACCTATCCTTAACTTAATTTTGCCTTTCGAAACATCTATTAATGCTTTGCCAGTATGCATAAAGGGTCATCCTAAGACTATAGGACATTTTTCATCATATGCAAAATCTAGCACAACAAAATCTGTTGGAAAAACAAATTTATCCACTTTAACTAATACATCTTCTATTATGCCATAAGGATGTTTAATAGACTGGTCGGCCAATTGCAAGACCATATTTATCCTTTTAACTTCATCATCAAGCTTCAACTCTTTGAAGATCGATAAAGGCATAAGATTTATACTACCCCCAAGATCACATAAACATTTTGGAAAGGAAATGTTTCCAAGTTCACAAGGTATTATGAAACTTCCCGAATCTTTAAGTTTAGTGGGCATTGTAGCAGTTATTATTTTGCTACAATCTTCAGTTAAAGATACTTTCGATATTCCTTCTAAACTACGCTTACGAGATAAAAGTTCTTTAATAAACTTACCATAGTTAGGATTTTGTGTAATGGCTTCAATGAAAGAAAGATTAATTTCCAGACCTTAAAGTTTGTTGATAAAGAAGAATTGCTTATCCTCATTCTTTTTCTTCATTCTTTGTGGAAATGGTGGTTGAGGGGGATTAACCTTTTCGGATTTAGGTTATTCATCCATACCTGCTTTATCATTGGATTTACTCGGATAATCATTAGACACTTCAACAACATCATTAGCAAGCATACCCGAAGGATCTAATTAATCTAGTAATTTACCACTACGAAGGGCTATAGCATGCACATTTTCCTTAGGATTTCCTTCTGTGTTACTAAGTAAATGGCCTTTTACTCTAGGTGGAATAGCACTCGCTAATTGACCAACTTGTATCTCTAAATTATGAATAGAAGATGATTGATTCTTAAACATCTAATCCATCTTATTCTCTAACTTCTTGTAATATTCTTAAGTCTTTTATTGCTTATTACAAACTCCTTCTAGAAATTTCTTAATTGTCAATTGCCCTATTATATCATTACCTTGATAATTCTTTTGTTGATTATCAACATACTTCCAATTAGAATTCCTATAATTATTTTCATTATTACCATAAGAATTTCCTTGACTTTGAACATAACTTAATTATTCCCCTGCCCATGGGTTAAAGTTACACTCAAAATCAGTGTTTCCTATTTAGCCACAATTTTCACATGTCAAAGAATTACTCTTATTTATATGCATATTATCTATCTTATGAGATAATGCAGATATTTGTGCTTGTGTAACAGAAATAGGGTCTAATTCATTGACCTTTTTAACTGAACTAGAAGATGTAGATGCAGCATGCGAATGAGTAGGAGTAGTAGTACTTACTTGTGCTCTCTCCACCGGCCACATACTATTGTTATTTACCATACCTTCCAAAAGATCAAAGGCTTCTTGATTAGTTTCTTCATAAGAGATCCCGCAGCCATAGCATCAATCACTCCTCTTATTGCATGATATATTCCATTGTAGAAAGTTTGCAGAATCACATTCTGGGGTAAACCATGATGAGGACAAACTCGCTGAAGTTCCTTATAATGTTCCTAGGCTTCGTATAAGAATTCACTATTCTTCTGAGTAAAGAAAGTGATTTCTTTAATGAGTCTTGCGGTTTTGGCTAAAGGAAAGTATTTAGTTAGAAAGGCTTGGGCTAATTGATTCCAAGTGTTGATTGAATTTGGAGGTAATGAATTCAACCAAACTTTCGCTTTATCACGGAGCGTAAATGGAAATAAGCAAATTTTAACTGCTTCATCAGGAACATTGGACATTTTGAAAGTATTAATGACTTTTAAAAATTTTGCAATGTGAGCATTCGGATTTTCATTGGGTAGACCATAGTATTGCACATTATTGCTTATCATTTGAAGCAATGCTGGCTTGATTTCAAACTGATTTGCATTAATTGGTGGTGTAGCAATTCCCTGATTGTTACCGTTAATGGCCAGAATAAAAGAATCCATGAGCCTGGTTGAGGTTGATTAATATTTTATTGTTCTTACTTAGCTATCCTTCTTTGTCTCTTATTTATCCATTTTCTTCTCTTACCAAATCATTCTATTTCTGATTCGAAAGATGCCAAACTTTCTCCCGAACTACGCGTACTTGGCATGCACACGCTAGAAAGAAAACTCAATGAATAAGCAAGAAAAACATGTTAATAACAAAATATAAATACTTAAAACCAAAAACAAAAATAAATAAATCTAATTGACACATAAATATAATTGCTCGTTCTCCGGCAATTTGATCTCTAGAATGCACTTGCCTTCCCCGGCAATGGTGCCAATAACTTGTTCGCCACTTTTCTACTGATAATATAAAAGTTCTAAATATGAACAAGTGTTGTCAATACCACTTCTCAAATAGAAAAATGATGATAACTGCAAGTATACAGTTGCGATGTAGTTTTAAAAGATATCGATCCCACAAGGAAGGAATTCGGTTTTAAGGATCAACTAGAGTTACGTTATGAAAGAAAATATAGTGAGTTAAAGGTTTTGAATGGTAAATTGATGAATAGACAGATGCATGAACAGATTAGAGAAGATGCAAAGTATATAGATATTCCCTAAGAACAAGTATCGTAGAGTAAAATATGCAAAATAATCAAAGTTGTTTTAAACACTAGATAACTTCAACAAACTCTGTTCTAGATGCCCCAACATCCTATAATTCACCGTAGAGCAACACATGAAATGAATTTTCTAAAACTAGGGTAAACGAATCATGACACTTATAAGAAACTTGACAACAACAATGCTATGCTTAGTATTGGTCGCTCTCACATAGTCATATTTAGCAAGTTACCAATCCAAAAATGTTGGCTCACTAAATAGCGTTAAAATCACAGATCCAGTGATTATACACAATCTTGTTAACCCCGAAACTACTCTTAAAGTTAACTCGAAAGAATATAACTTTATTAATATAAATGATGCAAGACGAAATACTTGTTATGACACATAGACATATCATAAACTTTGAATTAGAAAGTATAAGTAGAAAACAAAGTAAAGTTGTAAGGTATGCAAATGAAATCTAAAGTTGATCAAACCGTATCCACTCTTTTAATGGGAGTCGTCAATTCCCGCAATTCCTACGTCTACTTTGAATTCGGTCTCGACTCGTACGGAACCTTCACTAGGATGATATTCTTTGTGAATATCAAACAAATGAATGTTGAAGAACAGAAACTTTTATTGATAAGTGCTTTGCAATTACACTCATACAACAATCGCTCGAATATGTGGAGAAATCTAGTGATCAAAACAAGAATCAAATCACTTATACATTTTTCTCTCTAACACTTTGAACTAGTGAAATCTATATCTTTCACTCTCTATCTATGTCATACACGTTATACATTGCTACCATTCATCATCATCTACAAAAATGGTTGATTTGAACACTATTTATAGAGTGCGAAGGGTTGCGTCTATACAAACGAAGAGTCGTGTCCATTGGTGAAGGGCTACATCATCTTCAATGTAATTAGATACAAGAATTCATCCTTATCATCAGTGGATATGCACCTTTTCGTGGCTTCATTGTCCCCAAAAGGTGTCTTTTCATCTGAAAATTGATGGTGATTGATCGTTCTTATCCGGCGGTTGGAAGTTGAGAAGAGCTATCCAAAACCGTCACAAGTCACGATCGTGAATATTAGTTGCTAAATTTCTGCTTGTGAAGAATGACAAGTCGCGATAGAGATAGGTAGTCGCTGACGTGATTTGTCCAATCACGAACAAGAATCATGATCGTGACATGTGCTTTTCTTCATGGTTCTTCTTTGCAAATTTACCGATCTTTGACAACTTCGATTCTAAGCTAATTCCTTTCATTCCATGCATCTTTTTGCACCTTTTTCACTCTTTTTGCATAGAATTCCATCTTTGATCATTTCACTTCCAAGATCCACCTAGTTTATGAACTTGCATAAAAAACAACTACATACCACGTGAAATCTTTTATATGAAGTATAAAATGACTCTAAACCATATTGTTTTATGATTGAAAATATCAAGATAATAAGTGTAATTATACACTTATCACTGACCCATCCTTGGGTCAACCAGCTAACCTAGAGCTTCCACAAAATCCCACCTCCTCATCTTCTCTTGTAAATCCTCAAGACCCTTCTCTTGTAAATTCTTCTATTCCATCAAGAACTATTCCAGTAGATCCTGAAACGCAGAAAAGTCCTTCCACTTCTAACTCTATACATTCCCTAATTCAAATCTCTTCACTTGAAAATAGCCAGGATTCTTTTCCTCCATCACTAGTACATATGTCTTCCACACCTTCTCCTGTACATTCTCAACCAACAACCAACACTTCCAGAGCCATTGTACCTTTTATTCCACTCAAACTAACTTCTTCATTTGTACATGGTTCTGAACCTTCCCATTCTTCAAATCCATCCATAACCCCCTTAACCCATCTGGTTAGGGAAGTTCCCAACACTGAGAACCCTGCTCAACAGGGAAAAGCAAGTGGTCAGACTGCTAAGGTAAATTTTATAGCTAATGAAGCACCTAAACCTAGTAGTAAGCCAACAATGGCTGATACATCTTTCTTGGTACAGATCCGAGAGTTATCAAGGAAGCAATTTCCTGCACTCAAGACTAATGTTGAGTTAAATGGAGAAGTAGGCAACATGCTACTCGCTCAGGAATTAACGGACTTATCATCCAGGCCCAAGGTAAAATTGCTTGAATTTAAACAACACACAAGTGTGCCTAGTGACTCTCTATACTTTGAGGAGTTTGAGAAGATCCAAGGTAGCTTGTTGGTTATTCGAAATCATTTGGCAAAAGAGAGTGCCAAAAGCCTATTAGATAAGATAGTGCTAATCCTGAATGGGTTAATAGACTCTGCAGCCCAGCTTGGGGTAGCTACTACTTCTATTCCCATGTCTACTGTAATAGCAAATGCTGTTGTAGGAAAGATAAAGAGTAGTGTAGATGGTGCTACTGAGTGCTGAGTCTCTTGAGTACAATATAGCTACTCAAGTGACACAGATCCATGAGCTCGATAAGGAGCAGGACAAAATAAAGAGGCTAACTGATCGCAAGATCGAGGGCATCTCGAAAGAGGTAGCATCTACAAAGGATGTGAGCCATAACATAACGAAGCTGGTGGAATTCGAGTCGCGGTTCTTGCTTATGCATGATAATAAGTAAGATGAAGTCCTCAAGCTCTTAAAGGATACCTTGCAAAAGCTAGGTAAGGCCCCTATCGTGAACATTGATTCTCTTAACTCCAAGATGGATACCCTTCAACGAGAGGTCTCTAACCACATAACGGAGAGAGTCTCCTCCTCACAGAATTTTTAGTAACTGCCATGGGAAAGATCTTTCTAGACATGCCTTTACCGAGTGTGCCTCCAACCGAATCCCTCTACCCTGAGACTGGAATGATAATCCACTCGAAGCTTAATGTAATAAAAACCAAGGTGGAAGATCTGAAGAAGGTGGACTCGCTACTTAGGATAGGAGAGCTGGACGGAAAAGACATCGACTACACTTCAAAGTGTATCGAATCCATTGGTCCCAAGATTCTTAACATTGAGGCTCAGCTGAAGATTGCACTAATAGCAAAGACTTTCGTGGTCTCCTTCAATGTTTTCAATAGTTTTCCAGTCAAGGTTTTGACCGGATAGCTCATCTCTCACGTTGCCACCATCTTCTTCTCAATGAGTTGAATGACCATGACTTCCTCTCAACAAAGGGCAAGGAACAATTAGAGCAGGAGATTTCCACCCCCAGATCATTGGCTAGCAAGAGAGCTTCCAAGCTGCACTCAATGCCTTTAATGTCTATCTTAATCAAATTATTCAAGGTCAGATTGTAAAGGGGGAGAAGGTAGTTGAAGATCCACTTAGGACAACATATCTTAATAAGGGATCTCTACCAAGGCACTCTCATCCGATGCATCCATCGAACAAGCCAAGTTAAGACAAGAACAAGACTGCAAGATCTTCCACTTCCGTGTATAAAAGATAGTTTAGGCCATGATCTAGTAGATGTAGAACTTGTAATAGGACTTATTGTAATCTTACCTCAAGACATGCATTATGTACTGACTGAGTCATTTTTTTATATTTATTAATAAAATTACAAGTTCCTACCTCAAGTTAATATCTTCTTAACTTTTTATGCTAAGTATGTTTTCTACTGTGTATCTATCTATGTAGTATAGGAAAACATATAAGAGACCAAACCTTTGAAGATAAAGATGAAGTAAAACATTTTCCTAATCAAAGAAGAAATCCTCAAAGTGTGGAGGAGCTGAGTTGCTTGTAGAAGACTTTCAGTATGGGGGAGCTCAAGTTGACTAAGGGAAGTCACTCAACATAAGGGAGTTTTACATCGCCTTTAGGATTTCTACAATCTCTGAACTATTTATTCAATTTCTTCTACTACCTAGTTTGCTAACTATCCAAAATAGAGGAAATTTTAGAACCTAAGTCAATAGTACTTCATAGTACTGAGTAGTTTTGGAAATAGCAAACTATCTAGGATAATGAAATTAATTGAGTACTAACTAGACTCTTAATTAATAAAGCTGACTTGAGTTCATTCAAGGGAGAATAACTTAGTTTTGCTGGATGATTAATTAAGTTATGACTTAGAGTAGGAAAAGCTGAGTCTATACAGAGTACTACATAGTTTAAGATTACTTCTCTCAGCTCGAGCTGAGTTCTGCTTTTATTTAATTAAAAGCACTTTCTATTTGACACGTAGAGATTTAATGACACATGTGCTACTAACGTTGTCTGTGATAGAATGGAATATTCTTTTAGTGCTTTTCAGGTTAAAAGGCATTGAAATTAACGAATATTCATGTGGTCCTTACAATGTCAAAAATGTTAGTATGGTTATCAGAGATTCCTCACCACAGTCCAAGTAAAAGGAATTTCTGTTATGTGCCACGTCTCAAGTGTCTCCACGCGATTCTGCCAACATTAGCAAGGTCATCCAACGAGAAGACCCCACATTGCATTCTAGCAGGCCTCTCTCAAAACCAGATTGCTTGAAGAGAAACAAGAATTTATCAACAGAATTTTATCGTGCCTCAACGTTCAAATTCTATCTCTAAGTGTCCTGGAATCTGTCTACAACGAGAAGATTCGAAAGATTACAAGAGATGAGAAATTGAAGATTAGTGATATCGTAAAGTTTACAATGGCTACTTCGCAGAGCTTCAAAGTATAAATAGAAGACTAAATTAGACGTTCAAACTTGGTGAATCACCTCGAATTTCTTAAGAGCTAAAACGCTGTGCAAATCACTCTAACTTCCAAAGAAATTCTACCACAAGCAATCAGCAAACATCAAAAGTCTTATATGTTTGTAATAGAGCGAAATTACTTAGATTAACACTATAAGGATTCAACGCTTCTATAAGTTGAATTCAGTTTGCATTCTTATATTAATCTGAGTGTCAGTTTGGGAAGGGTACCCAAACTAAGTTGAGCTGTAGTTAAAAAGAAAGGTACTTTTTGAAATAGTATCTACCAGTTGTAAAGGCTTCTCCGCCTATTGAAGGAATGACTCACTAGTGGATTAAAGCTAGGAAACGGTATCCGAGAACTGGAGGTAGGCTAGGGGCCGAACCAGGATAAATCTCAGGTGTTGACATTCTAACTTTAAGCATTTAGCTTGATCAGTGATTAGCTCATTCATCTCTCTCTCATTCATTATATTACTTGTTATCCGATCTATGCTGAGTAGGTCTTACTCAGCTAAAGATTGAAGATAAACTGTGCTAGCAAAGCTGAGTAGTTTATTCATTTTTATATCGCACTCAGCAAGCATATAAAAACCAAACTTGACGATTAAATCTTAAAAATCTAAAAGTAACCAAGATCATGCATTCACCCCCCTCTACTGTTGTGAAGAGCTAGTTTACGGACCAACAGTTCCTGGATGGGAAGCCAAGTCTAGGTTAACCACTAGCGGCTCAATACTTCAGTATCCTATGAGGTCACACACTTTAGGTCTTTATCACGTTGCGAGTGGGCCCTAAACGAACACGGGTTGTTCGAAGTAGGGCCTGCATGGCTGCCTCACAAGTATAAAAGCTCACGGGTAGCTAGCTCACGGGGTAAGCTCTTACGCGCTAGCTGGCTGCAAGCCCATGCAAGCCCATGCTTGCGGCACAAGGCAAGCACGCAAGGGCTTACCTTGTGAGAGACCCGCGGGACTTAGTGACCCACGCTGCTAACCCGTTAAGTGGGGTGGGAATATTCCCATCCTAATTTATGTTTGAGGGGGAGTCAAATACTCCCCCTTTTTCCCTATATATTGGCCTCCAACTCCTCTTTATTCCACACTTAAGCTCAGCTTTTCTCTTTGAGTTTGACATCTCTTTCTTCGTTCATTGTGCGAGATCCTTCACGATTTTCTCCGAACAATGAAGAATTCTTTTAAAGGCTCTTTCTAAAGTGAGCCTTCTCGGTTTATTTTTGGGTTGGTCTTCGAGGGGTCTAACAGCTGCTATTTACTAACGGGTTCTTCCTCAAAGAGGTTTTGGTCGGTGAAGATCAGTGTGGATCAATCGTAGAGGCCATCCTAGTTTAGAGGCTTGTGCCAACGAAGTTCTGCCAAATTGCTCTAAATGAATGACATATCCAAAAGAAAGAGAAGCACGCATCAACTGGTAATGTTCTAAACTTAGATGCTATATTTCTTTTATAAGTTTTATAAACCTAAAAGCATCTATGGAACATTTTAACTTAGATTATATCAATCATGGCATGCTTAGGAGATCCTTAGGTTTATTTTAAGTTTTGAAAATCCACCTTTCAACGTTTGCATGTTCAATTACTGTTTTGATTAACTAGCAGGTAAACCCATAACTAATTGCTTTTTGGCTATTTTGAACAGAATGTTCATATTTATATGACCCAACCTTTTGTGCCAAAGCCACAAATTATCTTCCTTAGATAAAAGATAAAAATTAGTGTAGCTAGTGGATAAATCAATCATATACACATTATTAATTCTAGGAACATAGAGTATAGTAGAATCAGGCTTACAATCAATAACTGAGCAACCTATTAAGTCGAATTTGACCTTTCTGTCTTTGCCACAAAGCTAGGCTACACTAATAAGTTGAACTTGAGTCTTTTCACTAGAGAAACCTCTTCGATTGAAGGAGAGACACCAACAATGTCACATCCCATAATCTTACGTTTTTTGTTATCTCCAAAGCTGACACTTCCATTTCTTTGACACTCCAATGAGATGAACTGATTTTCATCTCCCGTCATATACCTTAAGCATTCAGCTATCCAAATACCACATTTTAAAGTCATCAGCGGATCTAAGGCTCACTTGAAAAATAATCATGTTTTCTTAGGTACCCATGCTCTAGTGCTGGGTACTCCCTTGTTAAGAGTGCTTAAATTACTCCAGTCGTACTCATCGTAATAACCATTTTTATGCCTACAGATAACCGTAGCATGTCCAACTTTTCCACGAAAGCCGCACACCATTTTTGCTTTGGGCTAGCTCACTTTCTTCTTTTTAGAGGAATTCTTCCACTTAGAATTGTGAGTTTAGTTACTCAAAGTTTGACTGTTGGCTGGAGGATGTACCCGTTCCTTCTTTAAAGTTGTTATCTTAGTAGTCTACTCATCTAATCGCTTAGTGAGCTTGCTAGCATTACATTCCTGATACTCAGCTTTTTCTTAAAGAAAGTGAATATTAAGAGATAAGGAAGCAATAGTGTCTTCTTGATCTGCACTTCTCCTCACTAGCTCTTTGATGTTTATCCCTGACTTGTTAGTCAGCTTCATGACATCAAATAGTACCTAGGCAAACTCTTCTATTGACAAAGGGATTTCAGGATGTACCTTAGTTTAAGGGGATTTCACTTTGTTGCACTCAACTTCAGAGTCAGCACCGGTTTGACTTCTATTTGAAGTAGATGTTAAGCCTTTGCACCTTTCATTCTCAATGGCCATCAAGAATAGGTTGGCAGAATTAGTTGCGTCTTCATCGGACGATGAAGATTCTTCTAAATCACTCCCGGTGGCAGCAAGTGCCTCATTCTTTTTTGCGAACCTCTTCTTGTAACTATCCTTCTTGGTCTCTTGATAGCTAGACTAGATATGACCTTTCTCTCCACAGTCAAAGCATTTAATATCTTTGTTGTGTTCCTTCTTGAGTCCTTCCTCAGCTCCTCGTCTGTGCTGATTTAACTTGATTTTAACGGGAAACTTCTTCTTGTTGAATTACCTATCCTTCTTCATGAAGCATTTGAAACGCTTGGTCAGAAGGGCCATTTTCTCATCAGAATCGTAGCTGGTGGATTCATCAAAGGAATCAGCTTTTAGGATAATGGATTTGCTCTCTTTTTCCTTACCTCTACTTCTTTTGGAGTCATTAATATATTTCCTCAGGCTCATCTCTCGAGTAAGCAAGGTGCCTATCAACTCATCATAAATGTAGGTCTTAAGATCATGAGCCTCCTCGATCGTGCTCTTCTTTGTACCCCACTCTAAGGTAAGAGTGTGGAGAATCTTCTTCACTAGTTCCTCTTTGGTGAATTCCTTACCAAGCCTCTTCAGCTCATTAACAATGTTAATGAACCTGGTATTCATGGCTTGAATACCCTCGTTAGCGCCCATCTGGAACATCTCATACTCTCTCAGCATGAGATTGATCTTCGATTCCTTGACCTTGTCAGTCCCCTCGTAGGTAATCTCTAGCTTCTTCCAGATTTCCTATGCTGTCTCGCAGCCTGATATCTTGTTGAACTCTATAAGATCTAACTCATAGTATAAGTAGTTGATGGCTGTGACATTCTCTTTGAAAAGCCTTAAGTTAGCATCATCATAATCCTCTGGATTGATTGGAACACGTTGCCCATTCCTAACTACAGTAGGAATTTGTGGGCTAAGCTCAGTTTGGAAGCCATGCTTGCATACTTTGAGATTGTATAAAAATTTTCATGTGATTTTTCCAAAATGTGTAGTGATTACCGTCGAACAACGGTGGCCTGGTCACAAACATTTCCTCCTTCAGGAGCACTGTCTGTCCTAAGCCGAAAGTGAAACTATTGTAAGCCATTTATGGATCTTTAACTCAAAGACGATTAGTCTATAAGTTAAGTACTGCTCTGATACTACTTATTGGACCTAAATGGCGTAATATAATAGCGGAGAGGGGTAAATGCACTTCTTGGTTACTTTTTGATATTAATTAAATTCTTTAACCAAATTAAGTTTTTAGATGCCTGTTGAGTGTTTCATGCTGAGCTGGGTTTAAAAACTATAAACTGCTTAGCTTTGCTGGCACAGTTTATCTTCAATCTCTTGTTGAGTACTCTACTCAGCTTTGGACTAGTTTTCAAGCGAAAAGAGTAAGATAAAAAAAATGATGAATGAGACAGTACGTGATAAAGGCAGATAAATAAGGTTAGAACTTCTACACCTGAGATTTATTGTGGTTCGGCCCCTAGCCTACCTCTAGTCCCCAGATTCCTTTATGAGATTTAGTCCATTAGTGATTCATTCATTCCTTAGGCAGAGAAGCCTTTACAGTGGGTAGAAAAGATTACAAAAAGTACCCTCCTTTCTAACTACCTCTCAAACTTAGTTTAGGTACCATTCCTAAACTAACACTCAGATTTATCAATTAAAGTACTAATAGAGGAATTCAACATATAGAAATATTGAATCCTTTATAATGTTAAATCTTAAGTGATATTCTCTCTATTACAAATAGATGTTGATACTTTGTGTTTGCTGATTGCTTGAATTGGAATTTCTTAAAGTTGGGAGTAATTAAACACAGTCTCAGCTATTTAGAGAAATTCAAGGTGATTCACCAAGTTTGAATGTCTGCTCCAGTCTTCTATTTATAGTTGAAGGTATTAGAATTAGCCATTGCAAACTTCTCGTCCTGACAGCTCTTCAATATCTCTTCTCTTCAAATCTTTTAAATTTTCTCGTTGGAGACAAATTCCAAGACGTTTAGAAACATGGATTTCGAACATTGAAGCGTGAGATTAATTAGTTAATCCAAAGTGTCGAAAACTCGTTTGTCTTCAAGCAATCCGGTCTGAAAGAGAGAAATTCCAAGATGTTTAGAAACATGGCTTTCGAACATTGAAGCATGAGATTAATTCGTTAATCCAAAGCGTCGAAAACTCGTTTATCTTCAAGCAATCTGGTCTGAAAGAGAGGCGCGCGAAATACAACATGGAATTTTGTGAATGGTTGACTTGCTGACATTGCAGAGTTGTGCGGAGACACTAAAAAGTGGCACATGTCAGAGGATTTCTTTTGCCTTGGACTTTAGTGAGGAATCTCCAACATTCTATACTAATACCTTTTGCTTGTAAGGACCACTGAAATATCTTCTTTAATTTCAACGCCTTTTCTCCTAAAAAGCATTAAAGGGATATTTCGTTTCTCACATAAACCATTAGTAGCTTGCATATCATTTGATTCTCTAAGTGTCAAAGTAACTCAGCTTTTATCTTAAAAAGCTGACTCAGCACAACTGAGTAAATATCTTATAAACTATGTAATATTAAGCTCAACTCAGCTTTTCTTACTCTAAGCCGTAGCTTAATTAATTACTTATCACATTGAGTTGTTTTCCCTTAAACAAACTCAAGTAAGCTTCATTAATAATAGTATACTTAGTACTCAATTAATTTCACTATCCTAGAAAGTTTTTTTATTTCCAAAACATTTAAGTATTGTGAAGTACTATTAACTTGGGTTCAACAGTAATTCTGGTGAAGAACCATGTTTCGAATCCGTACGTAACATGGAGATCCAACTCTTTTTATAGCCTTTTGGGCTATTCTAATATTTGAAGACTAACTTTAAGCCCAACAAAATATGCCAAAGTATTGATTTATGCTCAAGTATTCCAGCTCATACAATAGGGATATATTTTGGAGGAGTTTTGCTGTTGTTTTTTATGCTTTATTATCAATAAATATGTTGTTTAAGTTTCAGTTTCAAATAGGTTTTAAGGAGGTATTTTATTTAACTTTAATTGTCATTATTCAGTTTGTAACTTTTTGTTGTTTCCCTATTTAAAGGAGTAACAAAACTGAATATGATTAGAATGTATATTGAGTGATTTAAAGTGTTAATACATATTTGGGTTTTGTTAGTTTCCAAAAACTAATAGGGTTTTGTATGTTATCCAAAAACATTCAACTTGTTACTTTTCCTTGTGTTACAATTTGCCACTTTTTCATTCTATTTTACCAGTCATTTACCAGTCATTTTCCCTCATTCAAAGTCAACATAAACACCATTACTTTCTTATAAAACCATCCCTTACCCCATACCTTAATCTTAATTCCGTGCAATACTTAAACCGGCCACAAATCAATCTTTTTCTTACAATTTCCTAACCAAACTGCCATCTAAACACCACCATATAATCACCTCAACTTTAATAACATCTCATTCACTGATTTTCTTAATCACTTTACTAACCAATTCTCTTTGAAGGCAATTAAGAGAAGGATCAAACCAAAAAAAGAATTCACATTCTCTTCCAAGTGCATGAATCTGTAAATAAAAACAACAAAGAAATAAAAATGCATGAAAAAAATTTCTGGATGAAAAATTTAATATTCAATTGACACTGAAAAACTCACCCAACACTTACTATATGCAAAAAACCTTCACACAAGGTTTGAATAGCTCCAAAAAGCTTTCAATTTCGCACTTTCTCCGTGATGACATGTTGGAATCTTAATTTCAGCTAAACCTTGTTTCATACAACTTAATATGTGAAGATGAACGAAAAGACTAAAATCAAAAAGTAAAGGAAGATATGAGATGAAACAAACATGGGAAATTTTACTAGAAGAATAGATGGAGAGGAAAATCAAGGGAGAATAAAAAAATAGATGAGCAAAGGGATTCAGGATAAGGGTTGTAATTGTTTAAATTTTTTTGCCGTTATCATTTTTTATTTTTTATGATAAAAAATCAACAATGTGTTAGGATTTTCAACGCATACCAACAGTCAAAGTCGAACGTGAGGAATTATGACGTGCAATTTTTCTAAGATGAGAGAGCTACACGATCATTTTTAAATATCAGAGGGCACTGGGCGGAAGTGACAAATGTGAGGGAGTCAACAATGCATTTGACACAATTTATTTTCTGTTAAGTTTCAATTCAACACATCATATTTTCACTTTTATAGATGCTACTACCAAGTGCCTGCCCCGGTTGCCGTATCCCGGTTGCCGTGGAGAAAAACTTCATTCACAAATTTTCAATTGAATAACATATTTTTGTCTTGAACGAAAAAATTTGAACTCTTAATACTAATTTTGGTTAGTTTCAACATGCTATTGATTTTCCAAGATCAAAAATCTACTATCATTAGGTATACCTGAATAACAATACGAGAAAACGATGCCAGAGTTACTCTATGAGAAAATCAAAATCAGGTTGAGAGGGAAAGCCATAGCAACATCACGCAGAGAACCACAAACGAAATAAAACAAAGCCCAAATACTTGTGGGATAGAGATATTGGTTATTTATTCATATAGGATAGAAAACAAGGACTAAAAGCCCTAACCCTAAAAGAAACTAATACTTCACTTTTGCTGCTCTCTGTTGTGTTTGCTGGTGATTTATTCTGAAATCAGTTCCTTCCGGTGAATCATGTTTTTGTTTGTCTGAGTTTTTGCAAAAAAAAGAACCTCGCAACTGGGGTTTAATTGTGGGGCTGCTATTTATATACTGGCTCTGTACTTTTCTGTGTCTCTGTTTTCGTTTGGCTATCTATATTTGGTGTTTGATGTGATTTGAACAGAAAATTGTTAGTTGTGTTTGGAAAATAGCGTTCAAGGCTTCTTTCTATTGGCTACTGAAATAGGTTGAGTGCCTTTGTTTTTATTGAACTGTTGCACTGGAGCGTTTAGGGGTTCCGGGGACAATGTCTTCGCTAAGTAGGGAGCTGGTATTTTTAATATTACAATTCCTGGACGAGGAGAAGTTCAAGGAAACAGTTCACAAGTAAGTTATTTTTTCCAGTTTTTAAAAAATTCGTCCCGTGTCTCCTTTTTGGATGCTGAGAGAAGTTGTCGAGGCTAATTTAGTCAGAAGCTGACATTTGCAAGAAGATGTAGAACGCCATTTTTACCTATTTTTTAGTATGAAAATTGATTCAAATTAGTTTGGTTCTCTTATCTTTTCTGAAATGAAAATAACTTGTTGCTGGAAATTGAGTAGTCTTGAGCTATGTAAAGCATCGTAGAATGTTCCTAAATGTTTGATATGAGGTACTCTAGATTTGGTTTTACATCCCAAATTTTCTTCCTCAGCTTCTAGATGGACCACAAGGAAATTGAACTCGGATAGATTGCTAATACCCAGGTTTTGCTTGTGTATTATAATATTCTGTGTTTTAAGGTTAGAGCAAGAGTCGAGCTTTTACTTCAACATGAAACATTTTGAGGATCAAGTTCAGGCTGGTGAATGGGATGAGGTTGAGCGGTATTTGTGTGGGTTTACCAAGGTTGAAGACAACCGCTACTCCATGAAGATTTTCTTTGAAATCAGGAAGCAGAAATATTTAGAAGCTCTTGACAGGTGAGCTTGAAATAATATATATATCTTTTTTCTCACTGCATGTGAGCTGCTGGAATTGCATTTAACACACTTTTACTTCTATTCTGTAAGCTTGTTCGGGAGTCTCTTTGAGAACTGTGAAATTATTATCTTAATAGTTTGACTTTGTTAGAATATTGTAGAAATGCTGATGTCGTTCCCGTGCTGATGATTGGTTCTTCGTCTTCTAATCATGTTCCTGTGCTGGTTCAGACAGGATCGGTCGAAAGCTGTTGAGATTCTTGTCAAAGACCTTAAGGTTTTTGCATCATTCAATGAAGAACTTTTCAAGGAGATTACACAGTTGCTTACTCTTGATAACTTTAGGTACCTTCTTTCATTTTAATAGTGAGTTTAATGGTCTGGAAAACCAGTTAGTTTCTTACTGAAATCAGTACTTTCTCTCATTTACAAGGCAAAATGAGCAGCTTTCAAAATACGGCGACACAAAATCAGCTCGGAATATCATGCTTGTGGAACTTAAAAAGCTTATTGAAGCAAATCCACTGTTTCGGGACAAACTGACATTGCCGGCCTTCAAAAGTTCTCGATTAAGAACTTTAATCAATCAGAGGTTTTCTTATTATATTTTTCTACATGCTTCTTCCAAAACTTTTTGTTGGTGAATCCACATTTCTATTCCGTTTGTCTTTGTACTTCCATATTCTGTAATTTCCATGGATGTTGTTTGACAGTCTCATTTTATGTTTCTAATTTTCAGCCTAAATTGGCAGCATCAGCTTTGCAAAAATCCTCGTCCAAATCCTGATATTAAAACGCTCTTCACAGACCATTCTTGCACTCCGTCGACAGCTAATGGAGCTCGCCCTCCACCGTCCAACAGTCCTATTGTGGGACCCATTCCAAAAGCTGGTGCATTTCCTCCTATTGGTGCCCATGGTGTATGTATTCAAACATCTAATCATTAAGACATTATTGGACAGCACGTATAATATTTCCTCGACTTGCAGCCATTTCAACCAGTTGTTTCCCCTTCTCCTGGTGCCATTGCTAGTTGGATGTCAACCAATAGTCCTTCTTTGGCGCACCCTGCTATGGCAGCAGGTTCACCAGGTCTTGTCCAACCTTCTACTGCAGGTGAAAAAGGATGCGTGTGGTTTTAAGCAATTTAATTTGCTTTTTGAAGCTACATAATTGATTTTGGATTTTGCACAGCTTCCTTTTTAAAACATCCCAGGACACCCACAGGTATGACTGGGATTGATTATCAATCAGTTGATTCAGAGCACTTGATGAAGCGTATTCGTACTGGCCAATCTGATGAGGTAATATTTGTTCCTATTATTTTGAGAAGTATGCTTTGGGTGGCTATTCTTATGTTACCATTAGCCCATTACTTCTTAGTTTGTATAAATATTGTATGGTATGTTCTTGTAGGTGTCCTTTTCTGGTGTAGCACATACTTCTAGTGTCTATTCACAGGATGACATTCCCAAAACGGTTGTGCGGTCCCTTAATCAAGGATCTAATGTCATGAGCATGGACTTCCATCCACAGCACCAAACAATCCTGCTAGGTTGATAATTGAAGACATATGGACCGCTTGGGGATATCTATTTATAAGTTTCTTTTAGAGAATTTTCTATTTTGGATTTTTGATATTACGCCTTCTGCAGTTGGTTCAAATGTTGGTGACATTAGCCTTTGGGAAGTTGGCTCACGTGAAAGATTGGCGCATAAACCTTTCAAAGTGTGGGATCTCGCGGCTGCTTCAATGCCATTGCAGGTATTATTCATTTCGATCGGATTCATTATTGGGCCTTTCATAATTAAATGAAGTTGAATCGAGTCCTTTTAGTGTTTATCTATGTTAGGATCTTGCCCTTTGGGGAATATAATGGTTTTTTTGCTGATAGATTAGCAGCCTTGAGTTTAGGAGTTCAGAACCTCTCAAAATTTTATTTTTGTTACGTAGCAGACTGCTTTGTTGAATGATGCTGCAGTATCAGTTAATCGGTGTGTCTGGGGACCAGATGGTCTAATGCTTGGTATGTAGCTTGATCTGAAAAAGTCTTATGTGTTATTTATCTATTTATCATGTTTTGTTGACTATTAGTCCTTTTATCCATGTTAAATATGGCTTCTTCTAGGAGTTGCATTTTCAAAACATATAGTGCAGATTTATACTTACAACCCGAGTGGAGAGTTGAGACAACATTTGGAGGTAAATGAAAAATTCTGGTAATCATGTCATGCTTGGTAGGCTACTTATTTGCCGTCATTGACAACCTATCTCCTCTTTTAGATTGATGCCCATGTTGGTGGTGTTAATGACATTGCATTTGCTCATCCCAACAAGCAACTGTGTATTGTCACATGTGGGGATGACAAAATGATTAAGGTATTGACTTCATGCATGGATGTAGGATTCATGGGAAAAAACTATGGTGTGTCCATTAATTGAAATCACCTACATTGCAGGTTTGGGATGTTGTAGCTGGGCGCAGACAACATACTTTCGAAGGCCATGAAGCTCCCGTATATTCTGTTTGTCCACATCACAAAGAAACTATCCAGGTGTCAGTTTTTTTCCTATACTCAAGTGACCAATGTCTTAGTGTCTAAGTAATATTCTGCTTATTCAAGTGGAGTTATGTTTGTTAATGAACATAAAAGTGAGCTCCTGCCATTTCAAACTACTGTGTGACATAACTTGCTTTGTCGCACTTGTAGTTTATTTTTTCGACTGCTATTGATGGGAAGATTAAAGCTTGGCTATATGATTCTTTGGGATCAAGAGTGGATTATGATGCTCCTGGACTTTGGTGCACTATGATGGCATATAGTGCAGATGGTACTAGGTAAGATTTGACCCCAATGCAAATTTTTTCGTAATGAACTTATCATTATCATGTAGTTCCTTTTGAATTTCTCTTGCATTTTGTTTTAGTCCTCTTGTGACACTTCGATGTGATAATCATATCATATTATTCAAGAGGCTCTACATCTCTATAATATATTGATTGTTTGAAAGTATGTTGATTTTTAGTAGGGTTTTTAATTTTATAGATGTACGAGGAAATCACTGGGGTGATTTGCTGGTAGAGGTTTAAGTCTGAGAAATTTGGTCTTTTGAAAATATTTCAAATTCAAAGCACAAACATGAACTCTAAAGAGATTATCCATTTACTTCTACTACCAATAAGGCTCAAGTAGCGGAAGCCTTGTATGATCGTATAGCATCTTCCTGTACAAAGTTAATTTTTGTTTCCCAAACATGATATTCTCCTTAAACTAGACAAGACTCTCTAGTCATGTGGCTCAAGTAGTAGGAGCCTTGTATGGTGGTATAACATCTTGTTCCATTGTATAATATTCACTTTAAACTACAAGTGGTACAAAGGATTAAATTGATAACAAGTCTTCTTTCTTCCTGATGCGGTTGCTCAAATCAATAGCTCCTTCCCCCAATGATAGTAATGTTACCAATATTGTTCTTCTATGGGAGTCTTGGTACTCGTACTCTTGCTGTGTGGCATCAGAAATTTAGAACGAATTCAAATTTGCAATGTAACTGTTTAAAACAATACATCAATACCTATCATATAATATATGCTCTACATAAAGGTATGTCTATAATGATTTGGTCAAAAACACGGTTGATCTTTCTTTATTTTATAGGCTTTTCTCGTGTGGAACAAGTAAAGAGGGTGAATCTCATTTGGTTGAGTGGAATGAAAGTGAAGGAACTATCAAACGAACATTTTTGGGCTTTAGGAAGCGCTCTTCAGGAGTTGTTCAATTTGACACAACAAGGAGTCGCTTTTTAGCTGCCGGTGATGAATTTCAGATTAAGTTCTGGGATATGGACAATACCAACATGTTGACGGCTGTTGATGCTGAAGGAGGCTTGCCTGTCAGTGTTGCTTTCCCTCCTTTTGGTATATGGTTTTGATGTAGGTGTAAGCTTTGCAGTTTTTAATTTAAATTTATTCTGTGATGCAGGCAAGCCCTAGACTGCGATTTAACAGGGAAGGCTCATTGTTGGCAGTTACAACTAGTGACAATGGCATCAAAGTTTTAGCTAACAACGATGGACTGCGTTTGATAAGAATGTTGGAGAGTAGGGCCATTGATAAAAATCGAAGCCCATCTGAACCTGTCAACTCTAAGGTACTTTGTTTGATATTCATGATTATTATTTTAATTCTGAACATGTTCATGTGTCTGATAGAAATAATTATTTACCTTACTAATTGATCTGGTTTTACATGGAAGCTCAGCTGCTTAAAATCCAGAAGATGATACATAAAAGCCATATTATGTAAAGCCTATTGGGAATTGACGGGTCAATTAAATGATTCTATTCCATTTCAGGGTAGCACATAATTGAAAAAACTTGTGTGGAGAAATTATTTTTGGGATTAAGACAAGATTGACCAAAATGTGTTGGTCTATAAAGGGTCTGGCATTTTTATTATATGCTCTAATTGTGTTGTTTTCCATTCATGGAAATGCTATCTCATTATCTGTCTATTCTATACTATAGAGATGAGATTTTTTTGAAGATTATGGGAGTACAATTTTTGGTTTCATCTGATGTTGCCTCTATAAGATGATTAGCCTCCATTTCTCTTTGAACTTCTATTTATTCTTCAATTTAGCTAATGTTTTATGTTTCCATATATGAATCTTATAATTTTCAACCTGGATTTCAGCCGCTAACTGTGAATGCACTAGGGCCTGTGGGAAATGTTTCGTCTAGCATTGCACCTGCAACGGAGCGGTCAGATAGAATGCCACCCGCTGTGTCAATCAACAGTCTTGTAAGTTTAGCCTTTTCCAGTTGCATGCCATTGTTGCTACTTCTTGTTTTAAGCTTACCGTGGGAACTTTGTAGGGTACAATGGATAACAGCAGACATGTTGATGTCAAACCACGGATTTCAGATGAACTGGACAAAATTAAGAGCTGGAGAATTCCTGATATAGTTGATCCATCTCAACTTAAAGCTTTACGTTTGCCTGATCCCATGGCAACTGGCAAGGTAAATTACTTACTCAACTGATAAAGGTTGCTTGTTTTACAAAGCAACACATTTTAATTGAAGGGAAATTCATTTGCAAATTATAGCTGCGATGGCTTTTAGCAATTTTCTTATTTCATGAGTCACTGGGCTCAAAGAATTGTTGTATGCTTGTAGATTATTATATCTTTTTGCCCAGCATTTCTTTTGTAGTTTCATATCCTATTGCTTTTGTTGTTTTATACTTTAGGATTACTCTGTTAATAATCTGTGTATTTTTCATTGAGATGTTACAAATAGCATACAAGAGATTGAGTCTAGATTAGGAAAGAAATAAAGGCTAATACATATGATTAATACTATTATTACTCCTAATTACCCATATTATTCTATACCATATTTATATTCTGTAACACTCCCCGTCAAGCTGGAGCATACATGCCCAAGCTTGAAACAAACACAATTGGCTCAATTGCAATAAAAACAAAATACAAGGACCCTTCAACTTATAATACTAAGAACAAAGAGGAGGTGACACTTGAAGAAGCCAATACAACAATCCACCAATCTACCGCAGAGCCCCAGACACATCACTCCTTGGCATATCAACCAACAATCCAAAGGGAAATCCCATCCCAACATTTGCCAAAAATGCTACACGTAGAAAGCATTTGAAGTATTCAAATTCTATAAGCTTGGCCTCGATAAATTGAATGAGAAAAGGTGACAAGATATAATTGGTGGAACTCGTCAAAAAATCAATCAGTCCTGTTATATTAGAAAATTTCAGAAGATGGAAAAAAACATGAACAAATGTCATGTCAATTTGAAATAAAAGGAGACAAGGGACGACAACATGAACTCTTGTCATGTCACTTTGAAACAAAAAGAGATGAGGGATGAAAAAAGGAACATGGCTCTATTACTCAACATTCTCAACTCACCAATCTCACCTTAACTCGCTTAACTTAGTAAAAATGACAACAAAAGGCCCCATATTTGTTCACAATATCCATTTCTCCCAAACTCGCAAACAAAAGACCTATCAAGTTAAAGGAATAAAACTCGCTTGCCCTCAACTCAAATCAACAAAGTGACCGAACGAGATGGCTGGAAATAGGGTGGCTGGAGGAGGCTACACGTGCCGGCGCGTGGAAGAAACGTTGGAGTAGATGGCAGCACGTGTAGCTCACTTGCAGCTGGAAAGGTTGCCAATTTTTTACTAAAACGCCGGAAATAGGGTGAATTTGAGACATTTAGAGGTGGTGAGACAAATAGGGATTCTTTCGGTGAAATTTTAACGAAAAAAAAATGGACAGTGGACGGGATGCAATTGGAAAATCAGGACAGCGAAAGAAATTCCGAGAATTTGTAGCATATGTTGTGATACCATGTAGAGAATATGTGTCCTATAAAGATCATCGAGTCAATAGCAATAAATCTTGTTTGAAGAGGCTCATATACGGAACGTCTCGAAATAATACCTGGAGCGGGAGATTCAATTAACCGAGATTCAGGAGCTGCAATGTCTCCTCGACCGTCAATAGGCTTAGCCAGGTGGAGAGTGTTAGACTTGATAGCTTAAGTGAACATTTAGGTAAGTGGGGTTGAGCTCATCTAACACAAAACCAATTGGCTTGTATTAATGCCGAATCTACTCTACTACTTTCAATTCTTTGTTATTTCCAATGTGGTATTCACTACATCTCCGACACTCCCCTCAAGTGCAAAGGCCTGGATTAGTTGTCACTTGCCAAACACTTCTTAGCCTATCACCTCAGAGTCTCAAGGTCATTAACAACTATGCTTTCCCTGCTAGCCCAACTCCACCAGGACTTCAAACACGAACCTAGGATCTTCTGGCTGTCAAGCTTTCTTCTGCTGTGATACCATGTTATAAACTCTATGATTACATTGTTAAGAATATGTATATTTTTCATTGAGATGTGACAAATAACATACAAGAGATTGAGTCTAGATTTGGAAAGAAATAAAGGCTAATTCCTATGATTAATCCTGTTATTACTCCCTAATTACCCATATTGTTCTCTATTATATTAATAATCTGTAACAGTTGTGAAAGTCGACTGTGTGCATTTATCAAAGTGCATTGCTTTAATTTTAACCATTGGGTAGACATCTGCCTGAACTAGCAAATTAAGCAGGCAGATAAGAGATTATATATCTATATACACATTGCAATGCATACTATTTAGTTTCTTTTCATGGCATCTATAAATTCTTGCTTTATCATATTAAACTTGTATATATGAACTAAAGCCAATTCCAAATAATCTTAAAAGGTAGGAACATCAGCTGATAGAGGCTGTGAATTTTGATGCTGTGTTTTCCAGAAATTATGAGGTATGTCTTACAATTTGGACTAAAGCTGTAAAGGTCTAATTGTCTAACAGAAAATAAGATTAGAGAATAGAGAATATAGCAGAATAGAGGTAGGGACAGATAGGAATAGATTAGAGGCGATAAATAGGTATAAGAAGAGAGTTAAGAGGAAATGGATTAGGGAAGAAAAGGGGCAAGAAGGAGAAGAGTTAGAGAGAGAAGAGATAGAATTGCAGAGGGAATAACAGATAACTTGATACTCATTTGATAACCAAACCTTAGGCTGGGCTGTCCTAAATACAGGACAGGCTCACACACAAACTGACAAAATAGCAAACCGGAAACATTCTCTTCTATCCTAAGCTTTAGGGAATTAAAGACACATTTAAACATAATTATAGCTAACAACAACAATATTAACAATACTTATTAAAATAGAATTACCGATAACTCTATTCATTTCAGCCACTGATGAGTGACAATATGTGGTCCATCTTATTGAGTCCTGGATATTGGATTTGCTCCTAGAACATTCATCACCCCATCTCACTTTTTATATGATGTACATACATGCATATACGGAATTAGGATATACCCTTGCTCATAATCTTTGTACCATCATTGCTTTGAATGTTTTGTAATTTGTAGAGACTAGAGAAAAGCAATTTCATATTTTTTTTGGCAGAACTGAAAATAATTAGTTTTTGACTTAAGGTTTTGCGGCTGATTTACACCAACTCTGGCCTGGCTTTATTGGCTCTGACTTCCAGTGCTGCTCACAAGCTTTGGAAATGGCCGCGTAGTGAAAGGAATTTATCAGGAAAGGTCTGGCGTTTATCTCTGGGTTTTATTTGTCCTCTCAGTTAATAGTTTTTCTGATATCACAATTTTATCATCACATTGTAGGCTACTGCATATGCTTTACCCAATTTGTGGCAGCCCCCTAGTGGAACTTTAATGTCTAATGACATAAGTGAAAATAAACTGGCTGAAGAATCTATTGCATGCATTGCTTTGTCGAAAAATGATTCTTATGTCATGTCTGCTTCTGGTGGAAAGGTATCTTTGTTTAACGTCATGACATTCAAGGTTAGTCTCTATCAGTTTTTGATTGTAGCATGATTTGATGGCTTTGTTTATAAAAGTGATTTCTAACTGCATTTTGGTATTATGGAATCAAACTGCTCACAATTCTTTAGGTCATGACAACATTCATGTCCCCTCCTCCTGCTGCCACTTTTTTAGCATTTCATCCTCAGGATAACAATATCATTGCCATTGGCATGGAAGATTCTTCAGTGCAAATTTATAATGTTAGAGTTGACGAGGTAACATGTTTTTCTATTCTTAAATATTGCATTTTTTGTTCTCTTGGATTTTCACTTTGATAAGTTTGTTCACATTTAGTCATTCATAATAGAGGTACCCTTTCTTTTCTATGAGTTTGACTGTATCATGTGTAGCTACTATTGTTATAAACTAATTTTGTAGCTCATTATTTTGAATTAATCTATTACATAGTTTGCCCCCTAAGCTTGTCAAGTTTTCCATTTTGCCGCCCTGAACTTCAATTTGCCTCCACTTATACCCCAAAGTTGGCAAAAACGCACCCGACAGCCCCCTCAAGTTGGCATAAATGCGCGTGTACATTATTTTTCTTATTTCAGGCTCATGAAGTGCTTAATTACTCATTCTAAGTAATTAATTTTGCGTTCTCTTCAAATGTCCGGGCAATTGATAGCAGAAAATCTGTAAAGAAAAAATAAAAATGACTCCGTTTTATTATAAAAACAAGAAGAATGAAGAAGAAAACTCAAAATTTGACTTTCCACAGTTCAAATTAGTCTTTAATGTTGCTGACGTGGCATCAAATTATCTATATTTTAGCCACACCACCACTCGTGTCAGTCACGCGCTGATTATTTCGAGTGTATGCTAACTTGAGGGGGCTGTTGGGAGCGATTTTGCCAAGTTCGGGGTGTTAGTGGAGGCAAATTGAAGTTCAAGGCGGCAAAACAGAAAAGCTGCCAAATATAGGAGTCAAACTGTGTATTAGGCCTTTTTAATTATTGGACAACCTTGTGACACCCACATGAGTTCACATATATCTAGATCAGATAAATGTTTCATTACATGCTTCAATACAGTTACATACTTACGTCCTGCATTTTTATATTTGTAATAGGAATATTTAGGTTTCGTGAGAGTGAGAAAGAAAACTAATTTTTTTATTGGTTTTTGATATGTAAAGAAATGCTTTTGGACAACCGCAATTTTCCTAATGACTTTGAGCTAATGTGTGATATTTATTTGGGGAAGTAACATAACTTGAACTCTGGATACTGTTTTACTTTACAGGTCAAAACCAAACTCAAGGGTCATCAGTATCGAATAACAGGACTTGCGTTTTCTCAAACTTTAAATGTACTAGTGTCTTCTGGGGCTGATGCTCAGGTTAGTAACAGATAACACACACACACACACACACACATTTTGCTGTTTCCATAATAGAGTTTTCTGCAATCATTCTTGTGTGTTTGGATGTGGTTTGGGTCTATGTTCCTCACTTTGAATACTGTGTGATTTTTTATCGAACTCTGTAGTTTACTTCCATCTTTCCATTGCACTAGTTTTTTTGTAAGGTGTTTCTATTATATTGCAAAAATTAATTGGTGTTTATATTTGAGTTGTTGTGGTTCTAACATGTCATATCTTGGACTTAGTTTTTTGGTCATCAGTCCAATGAGAGAGACTTCCAGATTTCTTCTTTAAGATGCTAGAATTTTTTATTGACATGTTACCATTATAATGAAGAAAAGGTAATTAGTGTTTATTTTTTAGTGGTTCTGACATGTCTTTTCTTGGACTTAGCATTTTTGTCATCTGACCAAGGACAGACTTTCAGCTTCGTCATTTAGATGTTAGATTAATTGAAGACATCAACTTCTCTTCCACTTTCAGTTTCTATTTTAATATTCTATCCCTCAAAAAGATATTTAAATTGAAGTTGAGA
This sequence comes from Euphorbia schlechtendalii, assembly GCA_949673415.1. Lineage (NCBI taxonomy): Eukaryota > Viridiplantae > Streptophyta > Magnoliopsida > Malpighiales > Euphorbiaceae > Euphorbia > Euphorbia schlechtendalii. The sequence continues at coordinate 8,052 of CATIWQ010047940.1, read as the reverse complement.
ATGTTTTTGACTGCTCCTCCTTATGTTTTTGACTGCTTAAAACCATATTTTCCACTTGTACTAAGTGTATGCAACAGGCCCTTGTAGTTCAGTTTTCCGTGTACTTTAATTTTCAGTTAATCTACCCCCTGCTTAATCTGTCCGAGTGTCGAGCATATCTCTTTATTTCTACTAGTTGGCTCAATATTGACTTAGAAATTACACTTGATACATCAGCTGGCGGATTTGTTATCAGTGGCTGAATTCTCTTAGAATCACAATTTCAAGGGCTAATTGAGGCCAAATCTAAGTACATGGGATTATCAAAAGAAATTAAGACATGTACAAAGCTAAAAAATGGCTTTTCCCAAAATTTTCGTGAAATAAACTTTCTAATTTATTCAGTAAAGTCATTTATAACGGGTGACCTTTTCAGTTTCTAGAAATGCAAAGCTGCAAGGAGATGAAAAACATTCTATACTTGCTTGATAACCTTTCAGCGTAGGGTTTGCTTGGATGCTGGTTTGTAGGTGAATTTGGTGAGATGGAATCACTAACAATCAAAATAATAGAAAAGAAACAATTAAAATATCTTTAGTAACTTGAGGTAAATGTTTAAATTACTAGAATATCTTTCAACTACAAATTATTGTGTTTCTTGAAAAAAAAGAAATACGGCCTAAGGAATCAACTAAAATCTAAAACTAGGTTTCAAATTATATGTTACTGGGCATAGCAATTAAAATGAAAGCAATTTGTATCAGTTTGCTTGCGCTGTGATTTTGTATTCTGAGTTAGGGAAAAATCTCAAAGATGTGAAAGCGTTCTTCATGCTGTCTGCATGTGCCATCGTTGCTACTCAAGATCCTTATTGTGGATTTCCTTAGTGAGGCTGAATGGTTAACTGAGCGAGAATGTGTTTAAGTAGGTGTATTCCATAGTAGTCAAGGGCGTAAGGGTATGCCTGGAGCTTAGGCTCATGGAGCAAAAAAGGCACACTGATAATAAGTTTAACAGAAACTTATAGGTATATAAGATTAATAATATATAACTGCTTAAAACAAAAAATAATAAAAATATCACAAGTTAAATAGTCCAGAACATGAAACAAGTCATTAAGGCCTGTTTGTTTGTAGGAAAATATTGTGAAAGGGAAAATGTTGTGCAAGGGAAAATATTATGCAGGAAAATAAAATATTTTCCCATGTTTGGCTACAATACTGTAAAAAATATTTGATGTTTATTTATAATTCTGAAAAATGTTTTCCAACCACAAATTTAACCATACAAAATCCTAGTTTAATATATATATATATATATATATATATATATATTAAAATATGTGAAATATAGCATAATAATTATTATATAAAAATTAAATCATATTAAGTATGAATTACATTTTTATATAAAAATAAATGTAGATGGAGGAGATGAATTTGGTAGTGACTGTGGGGGAAGTGGTGGTAATATAGGCAGAGGAAGTGGTGGTGGCGAGGTGGATGAGGTGGTGGTGGTGACGGTAGCGGTGTTGAGGAAGAAGTGGATGTATTGGTGTGGGTGGTGGTGGAAGGAGAATGAAGGAGGTGGTGGTGGTCGTGATGAAGATGATAGGATGGAGGAAGCGATGGATGTATTGGTGTGGGTGGAAGAAATGATGGTGGTGGTAGTGTAGGAAGTGGTGGTGTTCGGGTGGAGGTGGAGATGGTGGCAATGGTGGGTGGAGGAGGTGGTGGTGATGGTGGCGGTAGCGGGATGACGAAGAAGATTATGATGAATATGTTGGTGTGGGTGGAAAAAGTGAAGATGATAATAGTGGAAGAGGTGAAGTAGATTAGTAAGGAAAAATGTTTTCCCATCTTTTTTATGGGAAAACATTTTTCATTATTCACACTACATTTTCATGTTGACCTGCATAATATTTTCCTTTGACTTATTTTCCAAATCAAATAAACGCAGGAAAATTCGGAAAATATTTTCCCGCACAATATCTTCTTGGAAACAAACAAGGCCTAAAAATTCTGAAACTAAAGACAATAATAATTATAGCGAGGAAAGAAATAATTTTATTTGTATTATAAAAGAATTTGAAATGAACTATAATAAAATTTAATAACATTTATTTCAAAATAATATTAAAAGAAATGAAACGGATTAGGAAAGAAAATTTTCCATTACAATTAAAAATTCAATACAAAAAGAATCAAATTTACAACAAATAATATTAAAAGAAAAGGAAAGGGATAGCTAAGGGAAAAATATTAATTTCATTTATTATTGTAAAATATTTGAATGGAAAGAGAATAAAATTAAACTACATTTATAAAAAGGAATTAACTAAAACTAGGAAAATAATTATGTCATTCATTAACATTTTAAGGTAAAGAGATTTAAATTTGACCATATTTATAGCAACTTGAATTTGTAAATTATATCTATTGGATTGTATAGTTAGACTTCTATATATACTTATGCATTGTATCGAGATTATATTCACGAATTAATAAGATATAATTTCAATCTCACTATTATTTTTTAATGCTACTCTCTTCTTATTTGATATTTCTCTAATCTCCCATCTCTTCTTTCATCTCTGTACCTCTTATTCATCATTCTTCTCTTTTTTTAAAATCAATTTCTATTTTCATAATCATTTTTTGTTCCTAATCATAACACTGAATTTATTGAATAAGGTAATTATGTTTTATTTTATTATTATTATAATATTTAAAGGAAATTGATATTCACCATTCTTCTCTTTTCTTAAAATCTATTTCTATTTAGAATGAATTAATTTACATTTTCAAATAAGCAATATATAAAAATTTTTCTAATTTCACTAACTAATATTGAAAAATTAAAAGGAATTTGATATCTTATTTATTAGTAATAAAATTTTAAATGAAATTAAATATCCTATTTGATAATATTGAAAATTTGAAAGGAATGAAATTTTGTCATATTAATTTACGTTAACAAAAAAGATAGTAATATGAAAATCTGCCTAATTTTATTAATTAGTATTGCAAGTTTAAAAGGTATAAATTTTTTCATTTATAATTATTGAAAGTTTAAAAGGAATTAAATATCTCATTTATTAGCATTGAAAGTTTAAAAAGGAAGGAGAATATGCCATTTTAATATGTAAAATAAAGATCTATACAATTCAACAAACAATTAAAAAGAACAGGAACATCAAGGCACACTAAAGAGTATTTTCATTAATTTCATATATAATGGCTGTTTTAATTAATTTTTTATTCTAATATGCCGATGTGGGTTACATTGTAAGGTATTTTGTGTTTTATATGCTGATGTGGAAGAATTCACGGCGAAAAAGTGTTGATTTGGCAAAATAGGGCGCCTTATTAGTAAAGGTTCACTAAGGCGCGCGCATTGGCTGCGCTTCTCATGATGGCGTGCCTCGCCTCATTTTGAGGCGCAGACCTGCGCCTTGGAGCCTATGCGTGCCTATGTGCGCCTGAGGTGCGCTTTTAACTACTATGGTGTATTCATACAAAAATTGTCGAACTTCTTAATTAGCTGCGAACAAAAAGAAAACTGCTGTATTAAGTTATTAGTCTGTTGCTGGGATCAGTAAATAATCTCTATCAATCAGGACTTGGTACATGGCTACATTCATCAGCGAATATTGGTGTAGTTTTGATAAGACAGATAAGATTGCAGGCACGCACTTCCAGATGTTGTTCCTTGCTATTGATTGGATGGGTCTTACTGTGGATTTGCAACATTTTTTCTGAAATATGTTTTCCAAATTTCTCTTGGTGTTCAAGTACATAGTTCCACATTGTTCTTTTTGGAAGTTACTATTGATATTTTTGTTTGTTTGAATAAAATGTAGTTGTGTGCGTGGAGCATTGATGGGTGGGAGAAAAAGAAATCAAGGTTTATACAAGCACCACCTGGTCGTCAGTCCCCATCTACAGGGGAAACTAAAGTCCAATTTCACAATGATCAAACACACTTGTTGGTTGTCCATGAAAGTCAAATTGCTATATATGATAGCAAACTTGAATGCTTGCGTTCAGTAAGTTCTCTCCCTTGGTAATCTTCTATTTATAATTTAAATTTGTGTTGAACATGGAACCTTTTGTTGAAATGGAGAAGAATGAGGATGTTTGAAGGAACTGAACAAAAATGCTACTGTACTAGGTTCTAGTTATGGGGAAGGAACTGATTTTCTGGTTATTTGGGTTAAGGGCTGGTTGATAGAGAACCCTTAGATCTTGTTAAACGTAAGACTATTGTTTCTAGTATTTCATTTATTAGAAAACTTAGAAGTTACCATATGGTGAAAGATGCATTGATAATCTAAATTGAATATGTCTCTTTCTCTTGAATTATTAACTTATAATTTCGCTAATACATCGTCTCTATCCTAATTAACACACGCGTGTAAACTAGAGATAAAAATGGTGAAAAATGCATTGATAATCTAAATTGACAATAAAATATAGAATGAAAGAGCCAAAAGACTAATAAAAAATTAATGTAGGCGGTACAAATAAACATATTCAATATAATTCCTATATAGTGATAAATTTGATTTTTCTATCAATCAAATCTCCTAATGAAGTAAATTTCCTTGCTTTTACTTCAGCACTCCCTCTAGCGAGGGCGGGGGAACTGTCTATTGTCAAGCTTGTAAATTCAAATTAAACAGAAGGAAAAATACATTACATCAAACTGTAATGCTGAGAACCGATAATGAGATAGGTCATTTGTGAAACAATAAACATTTGAGTAGCCACCAATCTATTGTAAAAGCTAGATACCAAACCGAGACCTGTTGTTGCTGCACACTCTGGACAACAATAAAATTTGCCACATGTAAAGTACTTGTAAGCATAGTCCTTGAAGTATCCCAAATTCTATAAGTTAAATTAAACCTAAACCTAAACCGACAAAAAACAATTCCAATTAGCGAAAACAAAAAAGAACTCAGTGAAATTCTGCATAATTCCAAGTTTAGGCTTTGATACCATGTTAAACGTGAAAGACCCCATATTTCATTAATAGAAAATTAGAATACATATAGATATATACAGGGGTTACAATATACAAGACATAATCAAGATAATTCCTATAATGTTGGAATTCTTTTATTTAAATCTCAAACAATAAAAAGTAACAGACATAATTAACATGCACAACTAAAGATGTTAACAAAAGCCGAACCGAGACCGAACATGTCTAGGCTCGGCTCGAAGCTCGTCAAGCTTAGAATATTTTAGCTCGACTAGAGCTCATGAAAAGTTCAAGCTCACGAGCCTTTTTTGCTTGAGTTAATTTCTTTGACAATTATTTTTCAATGCAACATTTTGACAAAATAAAATCAAATATATAATCCTACAAGATATAAATGAAAAACATGGTTGGAATGGACATTTTCTTGCGCGCACATATATATATATATGAGTGATATTGTATAGTAATTGTTAAAATTATATGAGTCTATTTGCGAACATTTGATCTGAACCTTAGAAAGCTAAGCTTGGCTAGTCAATATTTGAAACCAATCTCAAACTCGAGTCGAGCTCTGGTTGAATCGAATCTTGAACCGTTTTCGAATCATTAGGCTTGTGAACACCCCTATTTACAACACTCAAAACCAATAATATTGCTCTATGCCTAAATATGGAGCTTGTCCACAAGCAACAAGGATAACTATTAGCACTGAACTTATAGGGTTTTTGATGAGTTGAGTGGATTGTGAGCAACTTGAGATTGGCTCAAGCAAAATTCATCCAATGCTCGACTTGATTGAGCTTGAATCAATGTAGTTAAAGGCGCGCCTGAGGCGCCCCTTAGGCTCTAGGCACTTAGGGCGACACAGTTGGCGCCTCCAAGCTTGTTAAGCAGTGTCATTACAAAGGTGTGCACCTTGGGGTGTAAGTCACAAGGCATAGGGCGCGCCTTGGGCGCATATGGCGCAGATAATTGTATTTTTATTTTTTTTAAATTAAGTTGTTGGCACCTCTTGAAACTCTAAAGCCCACAAACTACTTTTGGTTTTCCTAACTAAAATCTATTAAAATCTCATTCATTAATTCCTAATTAACGATTTGCAAAGCCATAGAATGCTAAATGTCCTCTATTCTCTCTTCTACTCTATCATCGCTTCTCTCTTTTACACTATTTTACTTTGCATTTGAAAATCTGGCCATAACCGATCAATCATCAATCCCTTTTGGTTCGAACAACCTGCTACGTTCACTTTCTGCTTGAGTTGTCTTGTTGCTATCTCTAAAGTATACAGATCATTCACAGTTCACCAATTAGTTTTATTATGTTTTCGATTAATAGGAATTTAATTTTATGAGTAAACTTTGAATTCTTGAATTCCCTTTAATTATGTTTAAGATTGGTAGGAATTGGCTTTATCATTATAAATTTTGAATTCTTGAATTTCCTTGAAGTGAAGTGAAAAAATTTTTATTTTATATTTTTTAAGTTCATAAGTCTTTTGTGTGCCTTCGCCTCACGCCTAGGCAACAGGACCCCTTGTCGCCTTGGGTGCACCTAGTGCCTTGACTACTATGGCTTGACAGAGTTCGAGATCATCTCGAGATATAAGCAAGTCTAGCAAAGCTTCTTAAGGTTCGGTTTGAAAGCTTGCCAGCAATCTTGTCCAGTGTTATTAAAAGCGTTTGCTGCCCTTGAGGTGCTACAACCCCAAATTGTCTGAGGCATGAGGCGCCACCATAGGCGCTTGCCTGAGCGAAGTGAAGCGCTACTTGATAAAAATACAAACAAAAATACATAATAGTATAAACAGACAATATGAAAATTAAAATAACTCATTTTTAATAATAAATAAAGAAGTTAATGTAAAATCAATGAAATCACAAACAAATTTCATTTTTAGTACCCCATCAACATTAATAGAAGATCCATGTGCATTGGTTAATATATATGGTGTTATTGTAATTAGAAAGTTGTTGAAATAACATAAGAAATTAGGAATCTAATGACATAATTGCATAACAAAAAGATGGCACAAGGAAAAAGAGAAACTAGAATACCTAAATATGATTTATAAAAATTAGTAGCATTTTAGAATGCTAAACCATGTAACTAAGCAAAATAGCAAAAAAGCAAGCCAAAAAATCTGGAAAGTATAATTTGAGTTCAACCAATAATGAGGACTTGTTGAAGTTATGACCAAAAAGCATTTTTTAGTGATGATCATAGTGTGGTAGAAACAATAGAACCCATATTTTTAATGTTTGCTATACTTGATGTTTATTTGGAGGCTCTTGTTTAATGTTTGCTATGTTTAATTCTTATTTAGGATTCTATAGGTTGAAATTTTATAGAAATTGGATATTTCCAACTATAGTTAGACTTCATAAAGCTCTTATTTCCATGTTTAATTATTCTTTCTCTTTTAAACAAAGAAATCTTTATTTTTCAAATCAGTAAAAATACTTTAAACGTGACATATTAATGAGGCGCTGAAGCGCTTGCCTCAGCGCCTCTATTTGTTTAGGCGGCGCCTCTTTGAAGGCATGGCGCCTTGATGCTAGTGAGGCACTGTGGTAGCGCCTAGGCGAGCGCTTTGTCGCCTTTTGACAACATCGATCTCGTCTACTATTTAATTAATTTGAAGTTTTAGTAAATTCATATATATATATATATATATGATGAAATTTTGGTTTTAATATGTATCATATCATTGGTTTGAGTACGGATTTTAACGAGCCGAACCAAGACCGAACCTACATGAGCTTGACTCTGCTTGAAAAAGACAGGGTGGAACTGGTGATTTTTTAAAGTTCAATGGGGCAAACTAGTACACTTTTGCAAATTGAGGGGGTAACAAGTACCTTTTCAAAATTCAAGCGGGTAAAACGGGCCAAATTTAGGGGTATAATGATATATTTGGCCTATTTTCTATTAAAATAACCATATGAGGTCAATAATTAAGCTAACGATACACCTAATATTAAAATCTAACATGATCATGATCATAGTTATAATTCAGCTAACGATGCTCTTAATGTGTGTGTGTCTATATATGTATATGTATATATATATATATATATATAT
>CATIWQ010047936.1:0-26518 GCA_949673415.1 Euphorbia schlechtendalii | reverse complement strand
AAAAAGAACAGAATCGTTAGTCCATGCGATGAATGAAGGTCCATTGGTTTTGAGATCTGTATCCTATCCTTGGGACAACATAAAGTGGAATGATGTAATGAAGTGGCCTAAATTACCCGTGTGGTGATAGGTCAAAGGTTTGAGAGATAACTCTCTTTATGTGTGAGTAGGCTGTGTGACGTACTCTAGTGTAAGGTATTCCCTAAATGTATGGAGAAAAATACTGTAAGTAACACATAAATGAATGTTTTGGTCATTTTTCCCCTATCGGGCCAAAGTCTTAGATGTCAGTAGACATCATCACTAAAGGTATGTAGTGATGCGTGAGCAAAAGTTCACCCTACAAGGGTTTGGGTTAGGACATTAACTGGGGTATCCTATATGTTCAAGTTTACCTAAGGTAGGCTTTTGGTATTGATGGGTGCCCTAGAAGGGTGGTAATTCGGATTCCAAATGGGTATCGTACTGGGATTTTGGTAAACAAGAATGTGGGTAAGTGATGCAACATGATTCTAGTCAGTTTCAGGTCATCCTAAGGTGACACGATCTCGAGTGTCTACTAGGTTCCTACGTATGAGTGTTATAAAAAGTATGAGTGTGTACGTTTAAGTGTCTGTACAAAGATTTTTCGTTAGCATGGCATATTTGTACAATGCATGATGAGTTGGAAAGCAGTAAACACTTATCACATAGCACACAATATCTTTCTTCCAACCATACAACTCCCGTGCATAGGGTTTTTGGTTAGTCTCTATCCTAAGGTTAGGTTCATCTTAATATTGTGAGAATACTAAGGAGCATACCTGCAGGAAAATATAATGCATGATCAGGTGTTTGGGTAACAACCTAGGGAGAATGCTTATGGCTTATTGACATGAGGGTTTAAAAATGGGTTGCTGATGTAGAAGGTTCTTGTTGCACTGAAATACACTCCAAGCCTCTCCCTAAATAGGTTCTAACGAGGGAGGTACATGCGATATGGCAACAAGTGCTCCACTCGCTCAAGTACTATCTTTTCTCAAGGAGGCAGATTAGTATAAGAGAAAGATTCGCGGTAATAGGGGTACCTTAGACTTATGGGCTAATCCCTTCTACTGCAATGCATTATAATGAATATGTTAAAATTAAGAGAAAATGGAATAATGTGATCAATAATTTTCGGCACTTATCCAAAATCTAAAACCTTTTGAAAAACAAGTTTTAGAAAAAATCTCCAGCGGAGTCACCATTGTGAGCGGGCGACACAGAGCGGTGGGCCGAGAGCGCGTAGGATGAGAGGCGCGATCCACCGGGGTGTTTTGAAAAAGAAGAAAAAGCACCAGGTTGGGGACCCGGGAGAAAAAGGTTAAAAGAGAAAAAAGGCAAAAAATGTTTAAGATCGGTTAAAACCTGAATCCACCGTCTCTTAGTGTGGAGTCGCCACCTGGATTAGCTCTTTCCAGGAATTAGAGTCCTATGAGGCTTAACATCCAGGGGACGGCCCACCAAGACACAGAGATTCGGGTTCGGGATAAGTTGCTTATTTCTTATTGGATCACATTAAATTACATCTACAGAAAACCGTTTTCATTTAATTGTGCAGATTCGCACTTAGGTCATTTTGGAGTTTATATGCATGACCCAGGTATTGCGAAATATAAACCATCCATAAAGCAGAAAAATAAACCATCCACAAAACAATAAGTAAATGCGGAAAGTAAATGCGGAAAACAAAAATTACAAGGCTTTAAAAATCGGGGGATGCAACCACCCCCTAACCTATTAATTACATTTCTAGAAAAATGAAATTGCAATACCCAAAGGAAAATTAAAATCCTAAACATACATCTAATCCTAATCTACCTGCACCCCCAAAGCTTAGCACAAGGGATAGCATGTATGTTCGATTTTGGATTTATCGAGGCCCGCGTGGTCTAATAAAAGAAATCGTGATATTATTTTTCTTGTTTAAATAAAACCGTTCATTTTATTAGCACATTGGTTTCTCATTTTAATTAATGAAATTGCTCGCATGGTAAAAAGCGTGGTCTGTTATCCGGGAAAATATTTTATTCCCTTCGTGGGGGTGTTCTAACATACATCTCCTTATAATAAAAAAAAGATGAAGAAGAATTACAACAAAATATAAAAATAATTAAAATTCTAGGTTCATAAATGAAATCAAAAAAAGAAATCAAACACTGAAAGCACGAGATTGATGTTCTAGGAACTCAGAGGCTTACCCTTACTTAACGAATCCAAGTCAAAGAATTCGATCGCTCCTTGAGAAATCCTCCTTGTCTTTTAAGTTTAGGTAAAAATGTTGAAGTAGAAAGACCAAAAATTGTTCGTTTTAATTCTTAGAATCAAAGGTCGTTCTAAAGCTATATCTTTTTTTTGTCTGAAAATTTTGGGCTCCGTTTATCGAAAAAGACCTAACTATTTATAGGAAAATCCTAAAAAATCCAAAAATGGAATGTTTTTCCGGCGAGGCCTCGCCGAGATCTTGGCGAGGCCTCCCCGTACTCTTGGCAAGGCCTCGCCAATCTTGGTGAGGCTTTCCTCGCCATCTCCAGGCGATGCCTCGCCAAGTTTGGCGAGGCTAACCTCGCCAACGCTCTTGGCGAGGCCTCGCCAAGAGAGCAGTGAGGCCTCGTGATGAGGTTGGCGAGGTCTTTGGCAGCGAGGCCTGCCCGGGTTTCCTTTTACGAACTTTTCTTGTATTTCCGTATTTTTTAATTAATACGTATTTTTATTTTATATATTTTTTTATTTATATTTTTCCTTTTTTTTATCTAAAACGTCCTTCTGAATTAGAGGCGAGGAGGATTCCCATTCGGACATGTCAGAATACTCGAAAATTGTGTGATTCGAGCATAAAATCCTGAAAAAGCCATCATCATCGAACGTGCGAGCTGGTACAATATCCCGTGCTCACACTAAGCTTGATCACCAGTCAAGCCTTCATGCTTTGTGACTGAATAAAATTTTTCATGGGATTTTTCCAAAGCGTGTAATGATTACCATCAAAGAGTAGTGGTCTGGTCACTGACACTCCTTCTTTGAGGAAAACTTCCTGACTGGAGCTAAAGCTGTAGTTGTTGTAAGTCATTTATAGATTTAAACTCAATAACAGTTAATCGATAATTTGGGCACTCGCTCTAATACCACTTGTTGGTCTTTATACAACTTATAAATGATAGCAAAGGGGGTGAATGTGAATCTTTGTTACTTTTAATATTTTAAAGTTTATTTAATCTAAGTTAAGTTTTAAAGACGTGCTGAGTTATGCGATGCTGAGTGCTTTAAAAATTACAAACTGCTAAGCTGTGCTAGACAGTTTATCTTCAATTCCTTACTGAGTTCCTATTCAGTACGAATTGTTTTTTCAAGCGAAAATGATTTATGATAGAAAGAATGTTGGATGATAAAGACTAGATAGCTAAAGTAAGAACGTCAACACCTTGTTTTATCCTAGTTCAGCCCCGAGCCCACCTCCACTCCCCGGATACCCACTCTGAACTTAAATCCACTAGTTGATCTTTCTTTACTTAGGCGAAGTAGCCTTTACAGAGTGTAGAATGATTTTACAGGAAGTACCTTTCTTCCTAACTACAACTCAACATAGTTTGGGTACCCTTCCCAAACTATCACTCAAAGATGAATAGAGATTATGAACTGGATTCAAGTTATAAATTGTTGAATCCTTAGAATGTTAATCTACTAAGTGATTCTCTCTATTATAAACAGATGTGAAAATTCATTTCTTGATGATTGCTTGAAATGGAATTTCTTGGAAGCTAAAAGAATGTTTGCAGATATTTAGCTCTTAAGAAATTCGAGGTGATTCACCAAATTTGAACGTCTACTTTTAACTTCTATTTATACTTGAAGCTTTGCAAAGTAGCCTTTGCAAACTTTTCAGGCTTACTGATCTTCAATTTCTCTTCTTTTCATATCTTTCGAATCTTCTTGTTGGAGACAGATTCGAGGACATTTAGAGATAGAAAGTTGAACTTTGAGGCATGATATAGTTTCGTTCACAAAACCTCATTTATCTTCAAGCAATTCGGTTTGAGAGAGGTGCGTGAGAATGCAACGTGGAATCTTCTAATTGGTTGACATTGCTGACATTGGTAGAGTCACCTAGAGACATTTAGAATGATGCATGACAGAGAATTCCTTTTGCCTTAGACTTTAGTGAAGGATTCCTGACATTATGTACTGACACCTTTGGTATTGTGAGGACCACTTGAAATCTTCTTTAATTTTAGCTCTTTTTAACCTGAAAAGCATCTAAAGAATATTCCATCTCTCACAGAATATGTTAAACAAATGTGTGTCATTTAATTCTCAAAGTATCAAAAGAAACTTCTTTTAATTAATAAAAGTCAGACTTAGTACGTGCTGAGTAGATAATTTACTTAAACTACGTAGTACTCAGCACATCTTAGCTTTTCCTACTCTAAGTCATAACTTAGTTAATGACTCAACAAAACTGAGTTGTTTTTCCTTAAACAAAACTCAAGTCAGCTTCATTAATTAAGAGTCTACTTGTTACTCAATTAAATTCACTAGCCTATTCAGTTTGCTATTTCTAAAATGTTTATGTACTGTGAAGTACTATTAACTTGGAATCTATAGTGATAGATCCCGGAGGCTGCTAGGTCTTTCTTAAAGTACATGCATACATAAGGTTTTAGCTAGATTTAACCTTGAGCTGTCAAGAAAGGGTTACCTTCCCATGTCTCGCGAGAATAACTTTTCTAAATCTGAGTATCCGAGAACACAAAAGGAGAGACTACGCATGAATGGAATACCCTATGCTTAAGTAATAGGATCCATAATGTATGCCATAGTATGCACTTGGCTAGATGTCTCACATACTTTGAGTGTCATGAGAATATTTAAATCTGATTTAGGTGAGTTGAACTGGATGGCCATTAAAACTATCCTCTAGTACTTATGAAGGACTACGAATATGTTTTTAGTTAATGGAGAAAGTGATATCTTTGTGAAGGGATACACTGACGCGATTTTGCAGTCTGACAATGACAATTACAAGTCCTACTCAGGTTATGTGTTTATGTTAAATGGAGTTGTAAATGTTTGGAAAAAAATTCAAACAAGATACAACTGCTGATTCACCCACTAAATCTCAATATATAGTTGCTTCTAAAGCAGCTAAGCAAGTTTTCTAGCTTTAGGGATTTATTGGTGATCTTGGCGTGGTGTACAACATTGTAAATCTAATAGTGGTCCATTTTGATAACTTGGGGCTATTGCTCAGAAAAAAGGAACCACGGTCTCGTTAGAGAAATGGACACGTACGCAAAAAGTACAATCTCATTCAAGAGATAGATACTAGAAAGGATATAAGCTTAGAATACATCCTTGTGGATCAGAATCTATCGAATGGGCTAACAAAACCATTGACTTAGGTTAAGAATGACTAGCATGTTAATGAGTATGGCATGAAGCACATCAGAAATTGGCTATAGTGAAAGTTAGAGTTTGTTAAACATGATGTATGCCCTAGAGGCAATTAGGGCGATATATCTTTATTAGTCACTAATGTACAAACACTTTCAAATTATTGTATATCAATAATATGGCACCTTTGTTTTATATCAATGATTGTTTATATATATATATGTGTGTGTGTGTGTGTGTGTGCACGCGCGCGCGCGCGCGTGTGCATGTGCATATATTCATTGATATAATAAGACAAAGTTTGTGACTATTTCATAGCATGAAAGTGGGAGGACAAAGTGTGAACTATGTGGAGTCGGAACTGCACACACGTGTTACTATGAAAAGTCTAAATGTCCCTAGTCATAGTTCTACTAAGACTGGACATCAATGAAGCGGACAGACTAGCATTTTATGATTACTCCTTGGATTTTATCCAAGTAGCCAATCTCATGAGCTGAAGGTGATACCTTAAGTTAACACATAAATGTATTCGGGTAATACATTGGAGACCGCTATAAGAAAGACACTTGGAAATAACTATATCCATGTGCTGGTGTAATGTCTTATTGTAGTAGTAGTAGTACGAGTATCCTCAAACCTACTATATTGGTTACCTTGTGTTGAGTTGCTATACTTTGGTTCATACTTATTCATATCCCGGTGATCATGATGATACGGGTATAGTGATGATCGTTTGTTGGTAAGCTAAGTAGTAAAGATGGGATCCATCGCTCTTGATATAGTGATATAGTGTGAGTTGTACCTTAAGGCCTCTTATTGAAGAAACACACTCATAAAACTCTGATCAAATATGAGATTAATATAACAGGTTTATAGTGAATTTGAATACATAAAGGTGAGTGGTATTCTTCGTGAACAAGTTTAATTCCAGGATAGCTACGACTATTACATGATTTAGAACTTAATCCTATCTCAACAAACTATATGGTACTTATCCTAATAAAAAGAGTGTATTATACTGGTTACTATTGCAGAATTGAATCAAGTCACAAGCATGTGATGTTGGAGTATTAGGGGATCATAAGCCTTTGCTAGAAAGCCCATTTGATCGTTTAGAGATATTGGGTTCCATATCAGTTTGGAACACTAAGCCTAAAGGTTCCCAGATGGAAAGCCAAGTTCATGTTAACCTCTAGCGGCTCTATACTTTAGGATCCTATGAGGTCACACACATTGGGCCTTCATCGGACTAAATAAAGAACTTATAGGCAAGGTCTATACTAAGAAAAAAAGGAGAGTCAAACTCATTTTGGATGGACCAATTTTGGTCGGACCAGTATACCAAGAAAGAAGGGGAAAGGTTTAACCAAATTAGAATACCGTAAGTGGGCCTTACGAGAAATCTCGCAAGGGCCAGCGAGGTAAGCCTACGCGAGCACTAAAAGCGCTTCCAAGAAGGCCCGGAAGCTTGCCCCATGTAAGCTTGTGAGAAATCTTGCAAGCCCAAGTTTGGGCTTGCCTTGCCCAAGCAAGCTGCTTCGCTAAATTCTCGTGGAGCTGCCCGGGCGAGCTTGTAAGCCCACATGGGATAAGTGCTTTTGTACCAATCCCACAACCGTTTTGGGGAGCATTTTTTCTCCCTTTAGGCTATAAATAGCCCCCTCTCCCCCTCCTTGTTTCTCACTTTAGCTGAGCCTTCTTCTGAGTTTTGACTCATTTTCTTCGCTAACTTTTTACGAGATCCTCTATGATTTTCTCCTATTTTCACAAGAATTCTTTTGAAGGCTTATTCCTATTTTGGAAAGGGCCTTCTTAGTTATATTTTCAAGTTATTCTACAAGCGATCTAGTAGCTTCTTGTTAATCGATGAGTTCACAACAGCAAACCTGCATTTTGATGGAGTTACGTAGAGTTATGTAAAACTATTGGATAGAATAGGGGTAGAGGAAGAGGTGAACAAGGTGATAAGATTAGAAGATCCTATTGCATCATGGATATTAGGCACATGGATGCATTATATTCAGCCATGGAAAGAAGTTGATCATGTATTCTTCTCGATAATGGCAAGAAAGACTGATGGATTCCAGGGAGATTTTAGTTGAAATCAAGAAATCTGTTCATATATTATTTGTTGAGAAATGAAACCAGCTTTGAGAAAACAACAAAAGTGGCTAAAAGATATCTACTGATCATTTCGTAAGATCTCCACAAATTCTCTTTTATTGAAAAATGATACTCAACAAGAATCCCTAGCTTATAGGAACAATAACCCACTAGATAATTTAGAGATTGTGATAGTTGAAGACTTGCTACAACATAATCAATGGTATGCTAATTAACAACAAAAAATATAAAACACACACAAGCAGTCACTCTCACTCTATCTCTCTTCATTTATCTATCTATCTCTCTCAGCAAAATGCAACACTAAATTTGATGTTCTTTCAATGAAATTTGCAGTGATTGTGGTGTATACGTGTTAAGATACACCGAATATGAGATTGAGCAAAAGAAAATGTGAAAGCATTTCTATATCAACCAACAATGGAAAAGATTAACCTTGAACCTCTACGAACATGGGAAAAGAAGATTGGAGACAAATGAAGAGAGTGGGGATGATATTTACAGGGCAATTCATGAATTATATAGACAGATGATATCTAATTAAGAATAGCAGCATGTTACATGTTTAGTTTTTATGTGATTTGAACAAGCTTAAAATAGGTTAGATTAAATAAGTTTTTTGTGATTTTGCACAATTTTGAAATAGTTTAGTGTAGTTTAGTTTTTTGTGATCATTAACAAAATTGTAAAAAATTCAATTGATATCAGGAAAGAATACAAACATTTGAAATATGCAAACAAAAAACATAGCATCATGATATGATAAGAATATGGTATCTACCTCATATGAAACTAGTAGGGATAACTTATCTGATAAAACCTAACTTATACAATGAAAACGACTTAAACATCTAAGAAAAGAGGAATTTAAATTGATTTAGACTAAATTTAACAACAATGGATAAAATAAAGAAAGAATACAACACTTGGTAAAAAAAGACAAGTAAATTTATGCAAAAACTAGTAAGGAACTGGTAGGTACCTGCTAAGAACACATTAAAAACCACAATTCCATTAGATAACTAGCAGGATACCAAATAGAGACCAATAGAAAACTTCCATGAATTATTATCAGAAAAAAAAATCTATAAAGATAAAGAATGGAATCTCAGCAGATGTGACAAAAAAATAACAAAGTAATTAGAATCTAGTGGGGAAGTGATAACTAACTAGTAGGAAAACAATCAATTAACCAAAAACTATAGCAAATATCATAAAAATGACCACAAATAGCAAATTGACATCTTAAACATGGTTTCTCAAATTTAAAAAATACAAAGATCTGAGTTCATAACATTTAATCAATAACAGCTAATGTGTAACACAAAATAATCAATGTATCACAATCTTAAAGAAACCGGTACCTAACCGGTGGGAACATGGTAGGCACAAGTTATCTAGTGAAACATAACTTATAATAAATGAAAGACAATAAAAATAACTTAAAACATCAACAAAACAAGAATTTAAATTGATTTTGGCTAAATTTAAAGACAATGTATAAAAAAAGGGAATTTTACAAAAAAAAAGTCTTATAAATATTTACTTAATTTGATTGAAATACTAATTAATTTCACAAAAGTACATAAGGACTTTAAAAATTCCAAATCTTGAACAAGCTTAAAATAGGTTAGTTTAGATCTATTTCTTTTGATTTTTCGGAAGTTTGAAATAGTTTAGTGTAGTTTAGTTTCTGTTATCATGAACAAGTTTGTAAAAAATTCAATTTATATCAAGAAAGAATACAAACATTTGAGAATTGCAAACAAAAACCATAGTATCAAAATATGATAAGAAACTTGTATGTACCTAGTAAGAAATTGTAAGGATAACTTTGCTGGATAATCAAGACAATAATTAAACATGTAAACGTTGCAAGGCGGAAATTCAAAACTTAAAATTAACCTAAAGATCTCCTAAGAATGCCATTATTGATACAATCTAAAGTTAAAATGTTTCATATATGCTTTTAGGTTTATAAAGGTTATAAAAGAAACCTAGCATCTAAGGTTAAAGCATTTCTAGTTGATGCGTGCTTTCTCTCTCTTGGTGTGGTGTTCCCTTTGAGTAATTTGGCAGCACTTTGTTAGCACGAGCTTCCAAACTAGGAGAGACTCTACGATTAATCTACACGGATCTTCACCGATGAAAACCTCATTGAGGAAGAACCCGTTAGTAAACAGCAGTTGCTAGACCACTCGAAAGTCGACCCAAAAATAACCAAGAACGCTCACTTAAGAAAGAGTCTTCAAAATAATTCTTCGATTGTTCGGAGAAACTCGTGAAGGATCTCGCACATCAAAATAAGAAGAGGAAGTCGAATTCAGAGAGAAAATCCGAGCTGAAGCTATTTTCTGGTGTGAATATAGAGAGGAGCTGAAGGCCTATATATAGGGGAAAGGGGGAGTGTTAGACTCCCCCTTAATAACTAGATGGGATGGGAATATTCCCATCCCATCTAATCAGGTTAGCCACGCGGGTCATGGTGACCCACGGGCTAACCCGCGTTGGTTGCAGGGGCAGCCGTCCAGGCCCCACTTTAAACAAATAGTCTTTGTTTGGGGCCCACTCGCAACAAGAAAAATTCCCTTGCTCCGCTCTATGTAATTTTTCCCTATTTCCTCTTTGTTCCTTTTAAATAATAATTCAGTTTGACTGATTAATAATTCTTGTAACAAATTCGACAACTTGTATTTTCAGTATAGACCTAGTCTATAAATTCTTTACTTAATCTAATAAAGACTCAAAGTGTGTGACCTCACAGGATCCCAAAGTATTGAGCAGCTAGAGGTTAACCTAAACTTGGCTTCCCATCCGGGTGCCTTTAGACTCAGTGTTCCAGACCTATATGGAACCCAATAGCTCTAGATGATCAAATGGGCTTTCTAGCAAAGGTGTATGATCCCCTGATACTTGGAATATCACGTGCTTGTGACTTGATCCGGTTCTGTAGTAGTAACCAATACAATACACTCCTTCCATCATGTTAAGTGCCATCCAGTTTATTGAGCTTGGATTATGTGTCAACTCATGTAATAGTCATAGCTATCTTAGAATTAGACTTGTTCACGAAGAGCACCACTCGTCATTATGTATCAAGATTGACTAAAAACTCATTCTATCAATCTTATACTTTGATAAGAGGTTTATGGGTGTGTCATTTCAACAAGGGACCCTAAGGTACATCTCCCATTATATCACTATATCAAGAGCGATGGATCCCATCTTGACTACTTGGTTACCAACATGTGATCATCACTATACCCATAATCACTCATATCATCTTGATCGTCTAAGTATGAATAAGTATGACCCAAAGTATAGCAAATCCTAAACAAGGTAACTAGTATCTTAGGTCAGAGGATACTTAACGCAAATCAAGGAACACCAATTATTAAGCTTAGAAATGATAAAGACTTGGAATTGAAGTGGGAAGATCCTTTTCTAATTACATTTACAAGGTCTAAATCAAAGAGTGTTCAAGAGGTTGTAAATGAGAAAATCAAAGAGATTTCGATGATTCCAAATTCAATTCAAGTTTCAAGAACTTCAAGTAAGGTCAACTTAAGAAAAAAGGAAGAATTTCAATTTTTGATTCAAGTATTGAAGAGAAGTTCAAGACTTGGTCTAATTGGAGAAAGCTTCAATGACCTTTTGGACAAGCATGTGTAAGTCACATGTTAACCCATTGGGATCTTGGCTAATTCTTATTGGATCAATTACATGATGGAAGAAAATGAAGTGGCTGCTACATTATTTTTATTTTAATTTAGTTAGATTTTCTTTTATTATTTAATAGTTAGTATACTTAGTATCCTAGTTTGTTTCATATTTCAAATTAGAGTAGGATTCTTTTCTTATGCTTTAGGGAATTCTATCTTAATGCTATTAGGACTTTAGTATTTCATTTTTAGGCAAATTACATATAATTTCATGCCTTAGGAACAATAGTATTATATATAGACATCTTTATATTTGTATTAGATAGTTTTTTATGATTAATAAATTTTCAGATTTCCTTTGCGGAATTTTCACCTTCTTCTTTGAGTACGAGTGATTGTGATCTTATTCTTGAAGTCTTACTTTGATTGTGATCAAATGTTGCGGCTAGACAATTGAGAATCAACCACATATTAGGTTCTTTCATCTAATTCCAAAGGTTGCGTTAACTATATGTTAGCTTGATTGTTCGTTTTATTTGCTATGATTGGTTATGCCATTGCTACTTCTTATTTTACATTGTAATTTTAAATATTTTATCCTATTTTTTTGTTTTATTAAACCTCAATTCATGGTCGGGACATTCATTGAGTTCGGCGTAGCTAGATTGACATTAATTGGAATCAGAGCATAGTTTGAATTGCAATTTGAATTATGTCCTTATTTATTCTTTTCATCATAAATTTTTCTCTACAATTCGGATTCTTGTGTTTCAAAAGCCATTAGATTCTTAAGGGAAAGATCTAAAACTTTCCAGAAAACTTTACATTAAAATTTGTTTTAAAACTTAGCCTAAAACAAATTTAAAATTCAGGATCTGGTTTGTTAAAGTTTTTCTGTTTTTTTTCTTCGTTTATAGAGTCTTGCATTTAATCTTTTTTTACTCTAGATTTTTAGGATCTTTAAAGTTGTGTTTTTTTTCTCTCATTAATTTTTTGTTATTATTGACTCATGTGTTTTTTAGTTTCTGTTGTCCTTTTTTTCTCTTGAAATTTGGGTTGATTCCTTTTGCTTCTGGTTATTCGCTATTGTTTAGCCTGATTTATAGTGATCAATCAACATAATATCAAAGAGCATGGAAAACTTATGATTATTCTACTTTGATTCTTTTCTTACTTTTCACCAATAGTTTTTCTATGCAGTTTGTCTAACCATGTCTTGCAAGGATAGGGAATTCTCCTCCTACGAGGTGGATCTAAAAGCTCTAAGGAAAGTTGTTGCAGGAATGAATGAATGAATTGAATCAACAATTGTTTAAGATTAAAGATGAGATTAAACAATCAAATTTTAAGGGTACACGCAAAAAATACAAGCAGCATACTTACATCAAGGATGGTTATGAGGAAGAGCAATATGATCTATACTCGCAAAGGAGCTCTAGGGAACTTCCACATCAAGATGGTAATTTCAATATTACTGAACTTACAATACCGTCTCTCCAAGGAACAAGTAAATTGAATTTTGACAATATATTTCATGCTCATTATCGTGTCCGAGATAAAGTATGTAGTATGATTGTGGATATTAGTAGTTCTTTTAATATTGTTAGTACTACCATGGTTGAGAAGTTGAGTTTACCCACAATTAGACATCTAAGGCCTTATAGACTTCAACTTAATAATAGTGATGAGGTGAAAGTGACTCAACAAACCTTGGTCGATTTTTCAATTGGTAATTTTCATGACCAAGTTTTATGTTATGTGGTACCGATGCAAGCAAGCCATCTACTTTTAGGTCATCCATGGCAGTTTGATCGTGAGGCCGTTCATGATGGAAAATCGAACAAAATCACCCTCGTTTTAAGGAATGAAAATGTTACACCTTGTTACCTTTGACACCAGAGAAAGTTTACCAAGATCAGTTTCATATTCAAAATTCAATATCTATGGAAGGGGAATTGGTTAAATAAAACAAGAGTAATAAAATCAGTAAGGGTGAGAAAAAAGAAGAGGTGAGAGAAAAGGCTATTAGTGAGTTGAGCGAAAGAGTTGTGAGAAGAGAAGGAGGTAAGGGTGTCGTAAAAGCCAATACATTTTAGGCCAACACGAGAGATTTAAAGCTAGATGAAATCACTAATTTAAAGATGTTTTCATTTCATTTTAATGGTTTTAGCTTTGTTGTAACTAAATTTGACAGTTCTCCTCCTAGTGTGGTTTTCTCTTTGTGCAAAAATTTGATGATCATTTTCTAAAAGAGATTCCATATGAGCTGTGTCCTATTCGAGTGTTCGAAGATTTGATTCATTTTGTGCATGGACAATCTATACCGAGTCTTCCAGTTTATATGAGAAATTTTAAAGAGACGAACACACTCTAAAGAATGTCGAAGAATTCCTTGACACTATGTATGATTCAAGGGTGAATCATTTTTAAAGAGAGAGAGAATGATCTGAATCAAGGAACATCAATTATTAAGCTTAGAAATGATAAAGACTTGGAATTGAAGTGGGAAGATCCTTTTCTAATTACATTTACAAAGTCTAAATCAAAGAGTATTTAAGAACTTGTAAATGAGCAAATCAAAGAGATTTTGATGATTTCTAATTCAATTCAAGTTTCAAGAACTTCAAGTAAGGTCAACTTAAGCAAAAATGAAGAATTTCAATTTTTGATTCAAGTATTGAAGAGGAGTTCAAGACTTGGTCTAATTGGAGATAGCTTCAATGAGCTTTGGACATGCATGTGTAAGTCACATGTTAACCCATTAGGATCTTGGCTAATTCTTATTGGATCAATTACATGATGGAAGAAAATGAAGTGGGTACCACATTATTTTTATTTTTATTTAGTTAGATTTTCTTTTATTATTTAATAGTTAGTATACTTATTGTCCTAGTTTATTTCATATTTAAAATTAGAGTAGTATTTTTTCTTATGCATCAAGGAATTCTATCCTAATGCTATTAGGACTTTTGTATTTTATTTTTAGGCAAATTCTACATATAATTTCGTGTCTTAGGAATAATAGTATTATATATAAACATCTTTATATTCGTATTAGATAGTTTTTTATGATTAATAAATTTTCAAAATTCCTTTTCGAAATTTTCAGCTTCTTCTTTGAGTGCGAGTGATTGTGATATTGTTCTTGAAGTCTTATTTTGATTGTGATCAATTATTGTTACTAGACAATTGAGAATCAACCCCATATCAGGTTCTTTCATCCAATTCCAAAGGTTGCGTTAACTATATGTTAGCTTGATTGTTCATTTTATTTGCTAGGATTGGTTATGCTATTGCTACTTCTTATTTTACACTATGATTTTAAATATGTTATCCTATTTTTTTGTTTCATTAAAACTCAATTCACGGTCGGGACATTCATTGAGTTCGGTGTTGCCGGATTCACATCAATACTTGTACTACTACTACAATAAGACATGACATCGACAAATGGATATAGTTATTTCTGAGTGCCTATCTTATAGCAGTCTCCAATATATTACTCGATTAAATTCATGTGTTAACTCAAGGTACCACTTTCAGCTCATGAGATCGGTTGCGTGGATCTAATCCAAGGAGTAAGCCTACACATGCTAGTCTATTCATTCCATTGATGTTCAGTCTCAATGAAACTATGACTAGGGATATTACTACTATTCATAGTAACATGTATGTGCAGTTCTCAGACCACATAGCTCCCACTATGTCCTCGCACTTTTACGCTATGAAGTAGTCATTGACTTTGTCTCATCAATGTGCATATACATATTTAATATTATACATATATGATACCAGTAAGATACATATAAATAAATAGAAAGCACTAATAAGCAACAAAGATGCCTTAATTATTATTAATAATAATTCAAAATAGTTTGACATTATAGCTAATAAAGATATATCATCCTAATTACCTCTAGGGCATATTGCTGGTAATTCAAGATAGTAATTGAACATGCAATCGTTTCAAGGTGGAATTTCAAAACTTAAAAGAACATTGAAGCAGACGTTCAAACTTGGTGAATCACTTCGAATTTCTTTAAGAGCTGAAACTCTGCGTAAATACTCCCAGCTTTAAGAAATTCCAAATTCAAGCAATCAGCAAATAACCATTGTCAATGTGTTTGTAATAGAGAGAATCACTCTTAGATTTAACATCATAAGGACTCAACAATTTATAAGTTGAATTTCATTCACAAACTTTTTAGTAAAATTAGAGTGTTAGTTTGGGAAGGGTACCCAATCTAAGTTGAGTGGTAGTTGGAACGAAAGTTACATTTTGTAAAAAGTGTCTACCCATTGTAAAGGCTCCTCCGCTTAAGTAAGGAACGAACACTAGTGGATTTCAGCTCGGAGAAGGAATCTGAGGACTAGAGGTAGGCTCGGGGCCGAACCATGATAAAAGTAGGTGTTGAAGTTCTAAACTTTTGCTTTAGCTTTTATCATGTTCAAACTCATACATCATTCTTTCTAAACTTATTGTTTTGATTGAAAACCAATCCATGCTGAGTAGAGTACTCAACAAGCGATTGAAAATAAAAAGTCCAGCGAAGCTGAGTAGTTTATAAGTTTTTAGACCCGCTTAGTACAGCATCATTCAGCACGCTTCTAAAAACTTAACTTCGTTTTAATAATTTCATAAAAATAAAAAGTAACCAAGAAACGCATTTGCCCCCCTCTGCGGTTGTTTATAAGCTGCCTAAGGACCAACATCTATCATGAACATACTTGAAGTAGATGCCTCACTTAGCTTCTTCTTCACCTATTTAGAAATCTTAACCTTGTAATCCTTCTTCCAGTGGCCGGTCTTGCCACATCATAAGTAGACATTTGTTGTTACTTTCTTACTTTTCTTCTTTTTATTGAGTTTCTTCTTGGTACTTAAACCCATTCCAAAATGGGACCCGCCCTTCGAAGGCTTGGCTTTCTCAAACAAAAGTAAAGCCTTAGGATCCTTCGAATCTTAAGCTGTACGGTCTTTAGCATGTTGACCAACTCAGGCAGTGTGGCATCGATCTTGTTCATATAATAATTAGTCACAAATTGTGAATAATTAT
The DNA here is from genome assembly GCA_949673415.1 of Euphorbia schlechtendalii. Taxonomy (NCBI): domain Eukaryota; kingdom Viridiplantae; phylum Streptophyta; class Magnoliopsida; order Malpighiales; family Euphorbiaceae; genus Euphorbia; species Euphorbia schlechtendalii. Next base: position 10,260 of record CATIWQ010047936.1, on the reverse strand, counting down.
CAGTTAATGAAGCAAGAATTAGATCCACACATAATTCGTGATCCATCACAAAACCCAATCGAGTTACCTTCTCTATATAACCTAATAGTTTAAGAGAATGTTGCGGTGCTGAAGTACCAACCTACATCTTCATTCCAAATAAGAGTTTTGACGTATCATATCTCTCAGATTTGGCCTGCTCTAAGAAGAGCTCACGAAGATGGAGAATCATGGTGTTAAGATCCATGCTCTCATGATGTTTCTGAAGCTCAGAAATTATGGTGGCCAGCATTATGCATGCTGCTATTTCATGATCCTTTCTGTGCTTCTCCCATGCCTCATGTTCATTGGCATCGATTTCAGCATCAGGCACATCAAGGATGTGCTCATCTAAAACATAAGTTATCGTTTCTAATCTGAGGATTATCCTCACCGCCTTGAACCAATCATTAATGTTTGAACTATCTAATTTGTTATCAAGAATTGAGTAGGTTTATGTACGGATTCATTGTTCAACATAGATATAAGATAGAATCTGTTTAGACATTAGTATATGTACATGCATTTAATATATGTCTTTAATTAAACACATAATTCCTTCTATTTTCTCAACATTTAAATAGCCCCTTCTATTCAAATTCAGGAAATTTGGTCAAACCAATTTTCCTTAATAGGTAGCATCCATAGCCACTCATCATGACCCCCATTATCGCAGGTCAAGCCATAATAAGATAACCATGATTAGAACCTGTCCATTTGCATCTCTTACAATTACTAATCCATTTGAGTTCTCTTTCTCTAGACGTGCGTACCCAATTATACAACTCCTCAAATGTGTCTCTAATTTGGCATTAGCTCCAATAATATGGATAACTAACTCATCTTGGTTAAAGCATTAACCCCATCTAGTCTCATGACCAAACACATGTTAAGGGAAGGCATGTTGTACATGTTCTTACACCCATTAATAAGGTTCATATCATGACTTACAATGGGAAGACAATCTACCGCCTTAATATTGTTGTAGGGATTTTATTGGTGCCCCTGGTCTTAACCTAGTCTAGGTCTTATACGATAGACATGATTATGAAATAATAATTTCAGGCTAGTAGGAATTATTAGCTTTGAGGGAATATGCTCTGGACTGGTGCATCATAATCATTCCATTATGTCAAGACTTCACATAGAATGCAAAACAAATAAGGTCCATGTCTAAGTTCTTGCACTTATTGCTATAAGTTTTAATTTAACAACTAAAACCATGTTTGTAAACCATATGCGGAATCCAATTCCCATACTAGAAATTGACAAAGTCGTAAAAGTACCTTGGGTACTCTTGAATCTAATATTGATGGTAATTTCCAGATATGAGAGGCCCCCTAAAAGTGAATGAGCAACCATGTCCAATCCTTGCCAAAATAACCACGGGTACTTCTATTCGTTGTACCACGGACAACTATGATTTAAAGATTCCGTTCTTTAATTAAGTGAAGTACGGGACGACCCTTAATTAAAGAATTTACATGTGTGATAAAACATTGTTAATTTTATATGATAACTACCTAGAATAAGTTTGAGCAAAATCTTAATCTAGTTATCAATTCATTTTCTATAACAAGAATTGAAACCTAAGTCATGCATACCATACTTTAATCAATTCATAGAAACTTTCATTTTAACATATTATTTTCAATCATGCACAGCATAAGGTAGGCTCTGATACCACTACTGGTTAATCAAGATAGTAATTGAACATGCAATTATTGCAATGTGGAATTTCAAAACTTAAAATTAACCTAAAGATCTCCTAAGCATGCCATGATTGATATAATGTAAGTTAAAATTTTCATAGATGCTTTTATATTTATAAAGCTTATAAAAGAAACCTAGCATATAAGGTTAAACCATTACTAGTTGATGCGTGCTTTCTCTCTCTTGGTTGTGGTGTGCCCTTTGAGTAATTCAGCAGTAATTTGTTAGCACGAGCTTCTAAACTAGGAAATCCTCTATGATTGATCCACACAAATCTTCACCGACCAAAACCTGATTGAGGAAGAACCCGTTAGTAAACAGCAGCTGCTAGACCACTCAAAAACAAACCTGAAAATAATCAAGAAGGCTCACTTAAGAAAAAGACTTCAAAAGAATTCATTGATTGTTTAGAGAAACTCATGAAGGATCTCGTAGAACAAAAGAAAAGGATGAAGTCGAATTCAACGAGAAAATCTAAGCTGAAGCTATAATCTAGTGTGAATAAAGAGAGGAGCTAGAGGCTTATCTATAGGGAATATTCTCATCCCATCTAATCGGGTTAGTCGCGTGGGTCATGGTGACCTACGGGCTAACCTGCGTAGGTTACAAGGAAATCCCTTGCGGGCTTGTGGCCTGCTCTATCAAGCCTACGCAATCACTACCATGGGCAGTGCTTGCGGGCCAGCCCGCTAGCGTACGCTAGGAACCCATGAGCTTTTCAGCTCTTAGGGTAGCCGTGTAGACCCCACTTCAAACAACCCATGTTCGTTTGGGGCCCACTTGCAACGGGAAAATTTTCCTTCCTCCGCTCTGTGTAATTTATCCATATTTCTTCTTTATTCCTTTTAATTATTAATTCAGTTCAACCAATTAATAATTCTTCTAACGAATTCAACAACTTGTATTTTCGGCATAGACCTAGTCTATAGGTTCTTTACTTAGTCCGATAAAGACCTAAAGTGTGTGAACTCATAGGATCCCAAAGTATTGAGCCACTAGAGGTTAACCTAAACTTAGCTTCTGATCCGAGAACCTTTAGGCTCAGTGTTCCAGATCGATATGCAACCCGATAGCTCTAGACTATCAAAAGGGCTTTCTAGCAAAGGCGTATGATCCTCCGATACTTGGAACATCACGTGCTTGTGACTTGATCAGTTTCTGTAGTAGTAACCAATACAATAACTCCTTCAATCAAGTTAAGTACCATCCAATTTATCGAGTTCAAATTAAGTGTCAGCTCATTTATACTCGACCATAATGTATCAAGATTGACTAGAAACCCATTCTATCATTCTTATACTTTGATCAGAGGTTTATGGGTGTCTCAATTCAACAAGGGGTCCTAAGGTACATCTCCCATTATATAACTATATCAGGAGCGATGGTCCCATCTTGACTTCTTGGCTTACCAACATGTGATCATCGCTAAACCCATAATCACCCATGTCATCTTGATTGCTAGGGTATGAATAAGTATGACCCAAAGTATAGAAACTCCTACATAAGGTAATAGGTATTTCAGGTTTGAGGATACTCGTACTATTACTATAATAAGACATGACACTAACACATGGATATAGTTATTTCTGAGTGTCTGTCTTATAGCTGTCTCCAATGTACCCGAATATATTCATGTGTTAACTCAAGTTACCACCTTCAGCTTATGAGATCGGCTAGTTGGATCTAATCCAAGGAGTAAGCCTACACATACTAGCCTGCCTATTCTATTGATGTCCAGTCTCAAAGAAATTAATACTAAGGATATTTAGACTATTCATAGTAACACGTATGTGCAGTTCTCACATCACATAGCTCCCTCTATGTCCTCACACTTTTACACTATGAAGTGGTCATGGACTTTGTCTCATCAATGCGCATATACATATTTAATAATATACATGTATGATACCAGAGAGATAAATAAATTAATTGAAAGCACTAATAAGCAAAAAAGATGCCTTAATTATTATTAATAATAATTCAAAACCGTCCTTATATTATAACTAATAAATATATATCCCCTTAAGTTCCTCTAGGTCATATTGTTGGTAAATCAAGATAGTAATTGAACATGCAATCGTTGAAAGGAGGAATTTCAAAACTTAAAATTAACCTAAAGATCTACTAAGCATGCCATGATTGATATAATCTAAGTTCAAACATTCCATAGATGCTTTTAGGTTTATAAAGTTTGTAAAAGAAACCTAGCATCTAAAGATTGAAGCATTACTAGTTGATGCGTGCTTTCTCTATTTTGGTAGCGGTGTTCCCTTTAAGTAATTCGGTAGCACTTTATTAGCATGAGCTTTCAAACTAGGAGAGCCCTCTACAATTGATCCACGTGGATCTTCACTGACCGAAACCTCAAGGAGGAGGAACCCGTTAGTAGATAGTAGATGCTAGAACACTCAAAAATCAACCCTAAAATAATCCTAAAGGCTCACTTGAGAAAAAACCTTCAATAAAAATTCTTCGATTGTTTGGAGAAACTCATGAAGGATCTCACACTACAAAGGAAGAATAGAAAGTTGAATCCAGAGAGAAAATCTTAGCTTAAAGTTATTTTGGTGTGTAAATAATGAGAGGCGCACAAAGCCTATTTACAGGGAAAAGGGGGAGTGTTAGACTCCCCTAAACTTCTACATGGGATGGGATAAAATCCCATTCCATGTATATCGGGTCAGCCACGTGAGTCAGGGTTACACAAGGGTTAACCCGCGCGGTTACACAACCGCAAGCACTGTCATGGGTAGCGCTTGCTCACTTGCAACCAGCTAGCACACTGGTTTGCTACGAGCTTTTCAACTTGTGGGGCAACCGTGTGGGCCACACTTTGAACAACCCGTGTTCTTTTGGGGCCCACTTGCAACGGGAAAAATTCACTTTCTCGTTCCGTGTAATTTTCACTATTTCCTCTTTATTCCTTTTAATTATTAATTTGGTTCAACCAATTAATAATTCTTCTAACTGTTTCGACAACTTATATTTTCGGCATAAAACCAATCTATAGGTTATTTACTTAGTCCGATAAAGACCCAAAGTGTGTGACCTCATAGGATCCCAAAGTATAGAGCCGCTAGAGGTTAATCTAAACTCGGCTTCCTGTCTAGGAACCTTTAGGCTCAATGTTCTAAACCGCTGTGGAACCTGATATCTCTATATGATTAAATGGGCTTTCTAGCAAAGGCTTACGATCCCCCAATACTTGGAACGTCGTGTGCTTATGACTTGATCTGGTTCTTTAGTAGTAACCAATACAATAAACTCCTTCCATTAGGTTAAGTACCATCTAGTTTATTGAGCTCGGATTAAGTGTTAGCTCATGTAAGCCATAGCTATCCTTGAATTAGACTTATTCAGGAAGAACACCACTCTGCCATAATGTATCAAGATTGACTAGAAGCCCGTTTTATCAATCTTATACTCTGTTAAGAGGTTTATGAGTGTGTCACTTCAACAAGGGGCCGTAAGGTACATCTCTCATTTTATCACAATATCAGGAGCAATGGATTTCATCTTAACTACACAGCTTACCAACAGGTGATCATCGCTATACCCGTAATTACCCATGTCATCCTGATCGCCAGGGTATTAATAAGTATGACCTAAAATATAGCAACTCCTACATAAGATAACCGGTATCTCATGTATGAGGATACTTGTACTACTACTGCAATAAGACATGACACAAACACATGGATATAGTTATTTCTGAGTGTCTATCTTATAGCAATCTCCAATGTATTACCCGAATACATTCATGTGTTAACTCAAGGTACCACCTTCAGCTTGTGAGATCGGCTACTTGGATCAAATCCAAAGACTAAGCCTACACATGCTAGTCTATCTATTCCATTGATGTCCAGTCTCCAAGAAACTATGACTAGGGATAATTAAACTATTCATAGTAAGATATATGTGAAATTTTCACACCACATAGCTCCCACTATGTCCACGCACTTTTATGCTATGAAGTAATCATGGACTTTTTCTCATTAATGTGCATATACATATTAAATATTATACATATATGATACCAACGAGATACATTAATAAACATAAAGCACTCATAAGCAACAAAGATGCCTTAATTATTATTAATAATAATTCAAAACCTTTTATACATTATAACTAATAAAGATATATCACCCTAATTACCTCTAGGGCATACATCATGTCTAACAATCTCCCACTTGCACTAGAGCTAATTTCCCATTAGCCTCATACCATACTCGTCAACATGCTAGTCATGTTTAACTTAAGTCAATGGTCTAGTTAGCACATCCACTAGATTTTGATCCATTGGAATGTTTTCTAAGCTTATATCCTTTCTAGTTACCATCTCTTGTACGAGATAGTACTTTTTGAGTATATATCCATTTCTGTGATGAGACTGTGGTTCCTTTGCCTGAGCAATAGCCCCATTGTTATCGCAATAGACTGCTATTGGATTTAAAATGCTAGACACCACACCAAAATCACCAATAAATCCCTTAAGCCATATGGCTTGCTTAGATGCTTTTGAAGTAGCTAAATACTCAGATTCCATGGTTGAATCGGTAGTCGTATCTTACTTAAAACTTTTGCAAACAACTGCCCCTCTGTTTAACATAAACACGTAACCTAACTGGGATTTATAATCATCTTTGTCAGGTTGAAAACTCGCGTCGGTGTATCCTATCAAAGTGAGGTCACCTTCTCCATATACTAAAAACATATCCTTAGTCCTACGTAAGTACTTGAGGATAGTTTTAACAGCCATCTAGTACTTCTCACCTGGGTCAGATTGAAATCTACTCATGACGCTCAACGCATGTGAGACATCAGGCCGAGTACATACCATAGCATACATAATGGACCCTATCATTGAAGTATAGGGTATTCCATTCAAGCATAGTCTCTCCTCTTGTGTTCTCGGGCACTCAAATTTTGAAAGGTTAATCCCGTGAGACATTAGGAGATAACCCCTTCTTAACTGCTCAAGATTAAATCTAGCCAAAACCTTCTCTTTGTATGTACTTTTTGAAAGACCTAGCAACCTTTTGGATCTATTTCGGTAAATCTTAATACCAAGTATAAAAGCTGCTTCTCCAAAGTCTTTAATGGAGAACTTCTTTGACAACCATAACTTAACTATCTGAAGGAAAAGAACATCGTTTCTATTAATAATATGTCATCGACATATAATACAAGGAAAATGATCGACTCCTACTAGCCTTCTTATATACACAGGGCTCATTAGTGTTTGACACAAAATCAATTTCTCGAATTGTCTCGTCGAACCTAATATTCCAACTCCTCGATGCTTACTTAATTCTATAAATGGACTTCTGTAACTTGCATAACTTAGAGCTATCCTTGGATGTAAATCCCTCATGTTGTACCATATACACATCCCTGTCTAGATTCCTGTTAAGAAATGCTATCTTCACATCCATCTGCCAAATCTCATAATCGTAATGAGAGACAATGGCAATGAGTATCCTGATAGACTTTAGCGTGGCCACTGGTGAAAAGGTCTCATAGTAGTCAATGCCTTCTTTTTTACTGTACCCTTTTTCAACTAGCATTGCTTTTGAGGTAACTATGTTACCATCCATGTTAGTTTTCTTCTTGAAAACCCACTTGCATCCTATGGGCCTAATCCCACTTAGAGTATCAATCAAGCTCCAGACTTGATTTTCGTACATGGAGTCCATCTCTGATCTCATGGATGAAAGCCATTTATCAGATTTTGAGCCTTCTATTACCTCCTTGTAAGTCCTATGCTCATCATCTTCCATAATGAAGAGATTTTTATCGTTAGTAATGAGAAACCAGTATCGCTCAGGAGCGATTGGAGCCCAGCCTGACCTAAGTAATATCAATGTCATAATAGGTTGTTCCATGCTTACACTATCTTGTGTAATAGGTGTAGGTATAATTAGTTGAATATCTGTTTGATCTTCTTAAGTGCCTAACTCAAGATTGCTCCCATTAGCTTTCACAAGTATATGCTCCTTCTCGAGGAATTAAGCATTTCTGGTAACAAGGACTTTTTGTTCCTTGGGATCATAAAAGGTATACCCTATAGTCTCCTTGGGGTAACCTACAAATAGAAATCTATCAGACTTAACACCTAGCTTATCTTAACTTGTCCTCTTTACATAAGTAGGACATCTCCAAACTCTTAGGTGAGAAAGAGTGGGTTTCTTACCATAACATAACTCGTATGGAGTTTGATTAACTGATTTAGAGGGCATTCTATTTAGGATATAAACTACGCTCTCAAGTGCATAACCCCAAAAGGATCTGCTGAGTTCTGCTTAGCTCATCATAGATCGAACCATATCAAGTAGGGTTTGATTTCTCCTTTCTGAAAATCCATTGTGTTGGGGTGTATAAGGAGGTGTCAACTGGGATAAAATACCATTATCTCTTAAATGATCCTGAAACTCTTGGCTTAAGTATTCACCATCTCGATCAGATCGAAGGTTCTTGATACTTTTCCCAAGCTGCTTCTCTACTTCAATTTTGAATTCTTTGAATCTATCCAAAATTTCAAACTTGTGCCTCATAAGGTATAAATAATTATATAGCGAGTAATCGCCAATAAAGGTTATTAAGAAGATGAAACCTCATGTGTCTTAACACTCATTAGACCACATACATTGTGATGTATTATTTTCAAAGTACTAGTGGCATGCTGACCCTTTACTTTGAAAGGTGTCTTAGTTATCTTCCCATTTAAACAAGCTTCACACGCACCATAGGATTCCCATTCCATTGGGCCTAAGTCTCCACATTTGTGTAACTTAGTTAAGTGAGTCTCATTTATGTGGCAAAGATGACAATGCCATACGTACGAGGATTTCTCATTATCTAATCTCGATTTCTTAATAATGTTCATGTTTAGAATTTAAGTTTTTGTATCTAGAACGTATATGTCATCCATAGATATTCCACATCCAAAAAGAATATTATCACGCCGAATTTGACATTTAATATTAAAAAAAATTTCAAACCCTTCTATTGCTAAACGTGCAATAAAAATAATACTCTTGGTGACAGCATGAATATAATAGCAATTGTTCAAAACTAAAATAAGGCCACTAGGTAAATGAAGGCTATATGTCCCTACAGCTGTTGCAGCAACCCGTGCTCCATTTCTAACTCTTAAGTCCATTTCCCTCTTTAAAAGCCTCCTACTGTTTCGCAATCCCTGCATAGAAGTACAGATATGAGTACCACGACCAGTATCTAACACCCAAGTAGACTTATAGGGATCTGTAGAGAAATTCTCTATCATGAGCATACTTGAAGTATATGCCTCACTTGGCTTCTTCTTCACTTGTTCAAAAATCTGAGCCTTGCAATCCTTCTTCCCGTGGCTGGCCTTACGACATTGGAAGCAGATATTTGTAGTTCTTTTCTTATTTTTCTTCTTCTTAATGATTTTCTTCTTAGCACTTAGACCCTTTCCAAAACAGAACCCACCCTTGGAAGACTTGGTTTTCTCAACCAAAAGTAAAGCCTTAGGATCCTTTCGAATCTTAGGCTCTATTATTTTCAACAAGTTGACTAACTTAGGCAATGTGGCATAGATCTTGTTCATGTAATAATTAGTCACAAATTGTGAATAAATATTAGTTAATTAAGAAAGAATTAGATCCCCACAAAATTCATGATCCATCACAAAATCCAATCGAGTCAGCTTCTCTATATAACCCAATAGTCTAAAAGCATGATGCGGTGACGTTCGCAAGGTTTTGACTCTACTGACTCTGAGGATTTATATTTTATAAAGAAGCCAAAAACCTTGTCTCCCACTTTCCTACCGATAAGATAAGAGTTCAAAATACAAATAGGTGTTGTCAATACCACTTATCTAAATAGAAAAATGGTGACCACTACAAGCATACAGTTACGATGCAGTTTTAAAAGATATCAATCCCATAGGTAAGGAACCAGTTCTAAAGATCAACAAGAGGAACGGAATAAAAGAAAATAATGTAATTTATTTTGGAGGATTGGAATGATGGATGGATAGAAAAATGTATGAAAGACTAAAGAAGATAAAAAAAAGTATATAGATATTCCCTACGAACAAGTATAGTAAAGAAAACATGCAAAATCATCAAAGATATTACGTACACTAGATTAATTTAACAGATTTGGTTCTAGACACTCAGATATTCAATTATTCACCGTAAAGCAACACATGAAATGACTTTTCTAAATCTAGTGCAAATGAATTAAGATGATTATATAAACCTGGATAACAATGTTACTATGCTTAGTACGGGTCGCTCTCACATAGCCATATTTAGCAAGTTACCATTCCAAAAATGTTGGCTCACTAAACAATGTTAGAATCATAGATCCAATGATTATACACAATCTCCTTAACCCCAAAACTACTCTTAAAGTTAACTCAAAAGCATATAACTTGATTAATATAAAAGACTCAACACGAAATACACATTATGACACATAGACATATCATAAACTTCGAAATAGAAAGTATAAGTAGAAAGCAAAGCAAAGTTG
>CATIWQ010047933.1:0-31956 GCA_949673415.1 Euphorbia schlechtendalii | reverse complement strand
TTAGAAGCTAATAGGGCAGATTCTGGAGATAACCCACATTTTTCAACTAGATAAGAAACAGTAAAAGAGTGTGGATTTGCATCGCTAGACACGAATCTAAGAGATAATGAATCTGCCATTGATGGGTTTTGAACTGTGACAGTGTAGCCATTTCTACAACGAACAAGAGTTTTAGAGACAAAATGAAACATGATCAAAATCGAAACAGAGGCGTTGAAAGGAAAGTTCTCACCTTTACTCAGAAACAAACAATCTGTGATTTGAATGAACACATTTGCTATTGGAGAACGAAATTCAGAAACCACGAACCATTTACAGAACCCCTAATCAAGAGATTGGTATTTATATTACAAGAGACGAGTAGAGACAGACTTTTAGAAACGGCGCCGTTCCGAAATTAAAAAAAAAAGCATTGCAAATTATGAATTAATTTTACTTTTTCATAAAAATTAACAAAAGGTTAAGACATGAAATATGATTATTTTATTTTTAACAAAATAAATCTTATTTTAAAGGATCAATCGTTACAATACTAATCTAAAGATAATACTGGACAAAATAATGGCAACTTAATTAAAAGTAAATTCATCATAGAAAGTCTCAACAATTAATTAGTCTATCATAAAACATGCAGTGTCCACAATGATAAATAAAAAGAATCGTAATAACAAAACTAGTTTTCTAAATTTAAATAAACTTAGATATGCTTATATTGTGAGCCTTAGGATTTTAAAAAGTTTTTAAATATTATTAATGATAGAAGGTTTATATTAATTTACAGTGACAAAGCAAAAGAAAAAGTTAAGTTGTAAAATGAACTCTTTACTGTTATGGGCTCGTTTGGTTGACGGAATAGCTATTCCAAGGAATAGACGAAAAACGAATGGAAAAATGAAAAGTGTTTGCCTAGAGCCCGTCGTCGGGATGGAATAGCTATTCTGAGCCATCATGCAACTCATAGAATAGCTATTCCCTTCTCGAGAGGAGAAATAGCTATTCCGTGAGTTGTATTATAGCTCAGAATAGCTATTTCATCTCGACGACGGGCTTTAGGCAAACACTTCTCATTTTTCCATTTGTTTTTCTCCTATTCGCTATTCCGCCAACCAAATGAGCTCCGTATGTTATACAGATGTCGACTGTTATGCGCCAACGTGACTTCGCTACTTGTATAAGAAAAAACCATAATTCTGACCATTGTTGTTCGATGCTTCGTTAATGATTTCATCCTGTTAAACTTCCGATTCTGGTAGGAAGCAAACAGCCGTTAATCATCGCGATCATCTAGGCCACCAAAAACCAATGCTACAACCAATTTTATTGGATCAGAGCTAGAAAATTATGCATTTAGTTTCAACTTCCAAATAGGGAAAATATTAGAATTCATATACAGATTTTGAATGACCAAATTAAGCCGAACGAATTTATACAGATATATTAACAAAATACATAACTAAGCCAAATAAAAAAACAACCAAATTAAGTGAGAATAATTAGCACAGCTAAAAGATCATTTTTATGGCATTTATAGGTTATATGTGAGGAGGATGCTTAACTTATTCCTATGTATTATTTAGTTGCAGTCATTTTGAGTAGTTGGGTTGAGATGCATCAATGCAGACCAAATCAAAATTTCTCATGCCGAGGAAAGGGATCCTGTTAGAATGCAACTACTAATTTATTGCTAGTTCTAGATTGGTTATATTATATACTCCCTCCATTTTTAAATAAGTATCACTTTAAGATTGTTTACTAATACCAATGTCTTGTTAATTAAGACAATAAAAAAACTTATTTACCCCTACGACTTTTACTCATTTGAAAGCTGATCGGATAGTTTATTCTTTTTGTCATTTTCAATATACATTAAATAAGGGTAAAAGGATAAAATGTGCATTGGAATTCTAAAGCGACACTTGTTAAAAAAAAATTCAAAAACCTTAAAAAGACACTTATTAAAAAATGGAGGTAGTATAATATATGGGGCATTTATATAATAACGACTAGCAGCATGTAATACAGAATAAAAGTATATTAGATGATAGATAAACGAGATATAGTTTATGATTTGAACAAGTTTATCTCAACAAAATTTGAACAAGCTTACCATTGTGAAGGATGAAACCACAGCTCTGATCTTCTTAGGCCTGTAACTAACCAGCATTTCATTCAGTATCGAGCCTCCTGGCTGCAAGAGAGATTGATCCAATTTTTGTGTAGCATTAAGCTCCCATATACTCTTCTCTTACTAATCTTCTCAGAACAGAAATAAAAAATAGCAAACACTAGGTAGTTAGAGTAATATGAGCTAACATATGCTACACTAAACTTCTGCACCCAAAACGAAAGAAACAAATGAAATATTGCATAAAACCTAGGGCTTTTGACTTAATACCTTCAGTTATATACACTTATTTTTCCTCCATTCTCTAAAGCAAACACTTGTTTTGGCTTTTCGGTTAGAAACAGAGACTATCAAGTACAGACAAAGTGTCCCGTCCTTAAAATGGAGCCGTGACCCAGAAAGCTCACAAAGGAAAAGGTTTGAACTTAACAGAAGTTATAAATTTAAAATTTTATTGAACCCAAATTTAAAGGAAATTTCTATCAAAATTGTCAAACATTCTATCCGAGAAAATCATACCAGAAGCTGTATATTTTGCAACTATACCTTAGTAACCTTACCAATGACTAAACTAGTGTACAGTTATGTGTATGTTTGTATCTGCTGACTTGTTATCCATGTAGAAGGTGGCAATGATTCCTTGAAAGTTTATACTGTTGAACGACCAGAACTGAACCATTGGCATTGAATTCTGTAGAAGCCAGAAGATCCCCAACATTACCCAACTCTGGGAATTGCTCCCAATCGCTTAAACCAGTTGTCAAAGGCGAAAATCCTTGGTCACCCTTCCCTACTATGATCAGTGCATACATATCCCTGATGTCTGCTAGAACCCCTGCTGTATCCTTCCCATCTTCAACATACTTCTCCATGTATCCAGCTTTTCCTGTAATTACATATCTGACAAAAGAAATTACAGTACTGTCATGTGATAGAAAGAAACAGTAATTTTGGACAAAACAAATTTCTTTTCATTCTAATTTCACCCTGGTAACACTAAATTGTGCCGTTGCTGTTACAAGTGCACGCGGCTATTCTCAGTTACTATATCAGTTAAGGGACTTCCTCACTACTTCAGCCAAAGTAGGGTCGATTTCTTAGTCGAATTGTGGTTCCCTTTTCATGGCAGGACAAGAAATATAATGAATTTGCTTCAAGTTACCTGTTGTAGAAATCCTCCATTAAGGCATCATCTCTTTCATTTTCCATCTCTTGATAGTCTGACATGGTCAAAAGTATCTCTTCGGTGCTTTTGGTGGAAGGTCTGCGTAAGTCACGCGATGAAGATGCTAGGAAACGGATGACAGTTAAATGAATATGAGGATGACAAGCAATTCTTTTGCTCCAGGCTAATGCTTCACGATCATCTGGCCCGCCAAAAAATATTGCTACTGCATGTTGTTCCTGGCCAGAAGTAGGCAACTGAAATCCAGTTTGCCCTCTATCCACAAAAATCCCAACTGTACATGTGGCATGGCGAATAATCTTCTGGTTGTTTAGCCTATCAGCTTCCGTGCTATTTTCCATTTTCCCATCAAGTCGCTGGTGCTTATGGAATGTGAGAATGATAACCGGTACACGAAAATCCTCTGCGCTATTGCATACATCTTCATACATGGTTGCAAAGGATGAAACAATTTTCTTATGAGAGATTAGGACTTTACAATCTGTACTAAAAACATCCACAGCCTCACAAATATTTGTTACGTCATTTCCACCGTATTCTTCCTCATCGCTAAATTGATCTCTATCCTCTAATTCATGGTACATCAACATGGTTGTTGATCGTTTTTTGGGAAGCTCAACCAAGTGCATCAAATAGGGTTTGATCGGGGTTCCTACAGATCCTCTTAGTGCCGAAATTAGCCCAAATTTCGCAGATATCTGGCGAGAGCCATAAACACAAAGCATTATCCTTAGTTCACCCCCTGGATCCTCAAATTCAAGTAAGTTGTGACGTTTGAGAAAGTAATTTCCTTCTCTGCTAAGTGTACAAGAAACTACCACTCCTGATATGACTGTGTTAAGCACTATTACTATTATAACCAAGTGGTGAAAATTTTTATCCCACCAATCCTGCCACAAACCGAAACCAAGCTTAGTAATGAAAACACTGAAACCTAAAGAAAAGGAGAGTTATTCTCAACAGAAACATACATAGGATGGCTTAGAGAATCTATCAATAAGTAAAAGTTCACCATGGCCTTTGAAGTTGAGAATGAAAGCGAGTATGACTCCCTGATTCAGTGGAGTGTCTAGGTAATGACAAGCTACTAATGTCCCAATTATTTTGCCCCCAATGCTAATTAAGACCACCAGGATAACAACTATAGCATTTCTAAAATTATTCAGATCTTTGATATCCATCCTGAATCCAATGTAGCCAAAGTGGATTGGAAGGATGAAATTATTAACCCCATAAGCAAGTTTATTCACCAATGTTCTAGTTGTTTTTCCTTCTCTAGGGAACGTCAATCCCATGATAAAACAAGCTACTGTACTATCGAATCCAAATTCTTCAATGATAAATGAGATCCATATAACCAGGCATAAAATAGTTAACACATCAGCACTGCGCAGATATCTTTCGTTTTGCCTCCTCCTGTTATACCAAATAGCTAAAAACTTATTCAAAATAGTAACTGCCCCAGCTAACAGAAGGCATAAAATCCCATTGCCGAGCATTTTACCTGAGCTCAAAGCCATAGCTATATCATACCATAACATGCAAGACATTTCATTGATCATACTAGTAGATATTGCCAATCTCCCTATCTCCGTATTCTCTAACTTCAACTCAGTAATGAATCGAATTACAGCAGGCGAGGCTGAGCTAGTTAAGATTATAACTATCAGATTTGCAAAATTAAACTTATGATCAGATATGATCAACATACGCATCACAAAAAGAGTAATAGCTGCTCCAAAAGTCGCACCAGCAACAATACCACCAGCCACAATTGTCCCAACTTGGCGAAAATTACGCCTTATATAAGGAATATCCGTCTCTAAACCAATTAAGAACATGATTGCTATGCGGAAAACGAAGGAGACAACTAGAACATAATCATTCAACTCAGGCCGCTCGAACAAATCTCCAACTCGCTTAATTCTGCTCAAAATCGACGGACCTAGCGTGAATCCTGCCTGACAAAAACCGATTATTAGCTAATCACATAACGAAAACACAAACTCATTATCATATTAGATCTAGATTTACCAGGATTTGCGCAATCGGTCCTGGTTGCCCCAGAGGCTTCAAAACGACATGGAAAATGTGGGAGACGAGAAGCATGGAGCAGCTTTGAATGAAGGTGGATGTAAGTGGATTGAATAGATCATTTGTACACATAGCTCGTCGCGCTGCTTCCATTGTTGTTGTTTGTTCGAAGACTGGAGAAAATCGGAACTGTATAATAAGATGAAGAATATACCAAAAGAAATTGACAGGTCAAAATAAGGGATGATGAAATGGAAAGGAAAAGAGTGTAGGAAAATAATGGCGGATGTTTGTTCAGCTACGGAGTCTTCTATGTTGGACATTTTTGGTGTTGAGAGAGGGACAATGATGAAAGATGAAGGAGATCAATGGCGGATCGTTCTTCCCGGGAAAATTATGATACCAAGTATATATAGTTAGTTCTTTCATTTTATAATATATGGTATTGTATTAAATAATATATTAAGATAAAGTTGCTAAACTATACATCTTAACGGGATTTGGATTATTTAAATTCCTAAGATTTTTAAAGTTTTAAATTTCACTTAATTTCAATCATCCATTCAGTTTTAAATGATTGAGATTGAATCTTAATTATCTATAAAATTAAATCTCAATCATTAAAATTGCATGAATATGAAGATTAATTGAAATTTTCATTTTTAACAAAATTAAAATTTAAAAAATCACTTTCTCTTTTAATTGGAAAATTACGAAAAGCAAACTCTTATCTTTTTCAAAATGTATATATTCTTCAATTTCGAAGTGAATAGGTAGGTCTTAGTACGCCAAACATGTTTCTAGGAACCGGATTTAAGCACTCATGACATAACAATGAGCTAACTTCAAAAAAAAAATTATATAAATTAAATTTTTATTATATATTATTGAAAATAATTAATTTTACTTTTTATATTTTGGTTAATTATATTTGAATTTAAGTATAATAAGTCATGCTATATAAAAATTTAAGCAAAGCAATTATATAAAAAAATTATATTATTCTACTATTTTTTATATTTAGACTTTAGAAAAGCTTAAAAGAAAAAATTATTTGTATCATCGATTGGATTTGGAGTTGATCTCGTAAATCCAACATGAAAGTTCGCATCAAACTTGATTCATTTTTAGTAACTAGTTATAAATACAACCCAAGATGAGATTTAAAAATTACAACACATCTCACAGTGCATGAAATAGTTCAACATAAGCACTTGCATTGAATTTATTTTCATTAATTGGCTAAACTAACACTGTAAGAGCCATTCGAACCTATCGAATATGCTTTCAAACTTTGGTATCACTATGTTCATACAAAAGTAGTAGTCCCAACTAGGATATTTCAAACTCAAAAGTAAATGGAGATTATGTGTCATGTAAACAGGCAAACATCCCAATTTATCTTCTGTTACTCATGTAGGCATGTAGCGATGTTGATATTAAGTGGAATTAATGTAGACTAATGAACAAACAAACAAAAAAAATCATATACAAAGCAAAGCAATTCAAATCAAACCACCCAAAGCAAAGAAATTGGATCAGCAAACTGAGGGGGAAAGCATAATCCACCCATATTTTTTCCCATTAGAAATCCATAGGAAACCCAACACTTCCTATCTCACAAATTATTAATAACAATGATAATTAAACATGTCTCTGAGCATGTGAAATTGGCAACATTCCTAACTACCCATTTGTCCACTTACCCAATTGGTTCTCCTATCAACAATGAAAGTCAGCTTTACACAGTTGCAGCTCCCTACTTCTGATCTTTTACCACACACTAGAGCAACCAAACCCGAGCCAACTATTCTAGTATTGCTCAACACATACCTGCTCCTGCAAGGGGACGATCCACTAGGACCAGTACCTTTTTTTTTCTCTTTTTTTGTCGATATCTCTTTTTTTTTGCTTTTAATTTTTTTTTACATACTACATCCTGAAGCTGGCAGGATGAAACGATCATAAAACAGAAATAAGTTTATAAGAAAAAAAGCAGTCTTTCCAAGTTTAAGTCAAGTAGATGCCCATTCAAAGTAGTGGCAGCGGGAGCCCCGCGTGGCAGTCCAGTTGCCACAGCCGAAGAAGCAGCTCCCTTGCCTTGGTCCAGGCTGGCGAATCATGCACTTGCCGCTCTGAACCCCGCAGTAGCATAAAGGGTGATAGTGAAAAACAGGAAGATTTAGCTCCTTGAGTTTGTAGGACTGAGGCGGTGTGAAGGGCATGTGATCGGGGGATTGCTTCCATGAAAATGAATCGTCATTGGTCTGCCACATAAGCGAGTTTGTGATTGAGAATCTGACACCCCTGTGCATGAGGAAGGCAAGTAGCCGAGCGGTGTTTTTGGCATCATCGAGTCCACAGTGGGCACGGCCTTGCCATGCTAACCCTGCCATCTCTACAGCCTCCTTCAAGTTGCACCTTACTCCACCAAATACCTCATTAAAGGGAACTTTTAAGTTGATCCACCTGAAAATGAAAATAACAAAAGATATAAGGCCACATCAGGTGATAACTGTTTCTAGAACAGAGGAATAATTGTTTACTACTCAGGAGTGCACATCAAGATCTTATTTGATCAATTACCGGTTAAAATAAGGGGGCTTTCTGATCTTCTTGAATCGGCATTCAGATTCCAACATCACCCGACAATCCCAGTTGGACCATGTCACCACGGCAAAGTTGGTATTTTTTATCCCCTTCTTCTCAAGCCATTTGTCATGCCTGAGAAGTGCCTCGCTAAGAGTAACACCCCTGTCCACCTGGAACCACACACAGTCACAAGCATTAGAGAAACAGGTTACATATAGCTTGAATATATGGATGTGAAAATCAAAGCAAACTTGAATAACAACATTAAATACTCCCATTATCCCATATGATGCAAAATCCAACAACCCACATTCACTAAATTGTCCTTTGATAATCCATACTTCTCCATGAAACAATCAATCTATGTTATTAGGAAATGTGAATTCATATGGCGTTAACTTGTACATGTAGACCAAGTAGAAAAGGGTGTGAAACAAGCAAAATATAGAGAATGCAAGAGCCTAGAAGTTTTTTTTTCCTTTTCTGTCCCCTGATCAGATACAGGCAAAAGAAACTGAAAGACCTTTGACAAATAAATTAGATTTTCTAAAAGGATAAAAACAAAAATGTTAGTATCATTTACCCTACTCTTTTCCCTTTTTGAAGAGAAAGGGGATCGCTGGCAAAATACTTAACAGTAATCCATAATACCATATCAAACAAGAAAATAAGGCAACATAACTATTTTCTGCTTTATGTATTTCCCCTCACTTCCCATGTTCCTTAACATACTCTAAAGCAGGGTTACCATGTTTTCCCATTCACTCGCTTCTCACTTCCCTAGTTATAACTTTTGGCTAAGATATAACCTTTCAAATGATAAACAACTGCAAACTAAGTGTAATAAAGCTCATAAACAAGCAAACTAATGAATTTACAAGCGAATCGAAGTAGTTCAATGAGGACTTCTAGAGTCAGACCTTGGCACAGTAAAACTTCTGAACCTAAAATTTTCCATTCAACTTCTTAGTGTTGTTAGTGCTAGGAGCCTTTAATGTGGTGAAACCACACATTGCCCGAGGCACTAGACACTAATCCAGATGTTCGGCTGAGAAAAGTGAGCCACTTCTTGTAAAAAGGGTAAAACATACAACAACATAGTTTTATAATTATAAACAAAATGTATAATCCTATAAGTTATATATTAAATTCCTTTGCTTATGGAACTCATTATTAGCCTCTTGTTAACATTTTCTAACTTCTAGTTCCTGATCCTCTTCCCTTAAAACAAATAATTTTCTTGGAAACAAAAATCAAGTTGAAGACCCAATTGTGTCTTGTAACTCATCTAGTAAGACCTTGCTAACTTCCTATTCTTCTTTTCTCATCTACATTGCATATTTTCATTAATTTTGGAAACCAAAATTTGGTTTTCATACAATGATCAATTATGTTTTTATTACCACTAATCACAGTAGCCCAGGCACGCCTTGGGGCACTATAGGCACAAAATTTAGCTTAAAACACCTAAAGGTGCAAGGGCTCGCTCGAGAGCCTATATATATGTGTGTGTGTGTGTGTATCCAAAAAGAAAGAAAAGGAAAGCCTTCGGTTACAACACCCTGCCTCGGGGTTGAGGCACTCAACTGGGGGAGCCATGTCCAAAGGGGTGGGTGCTGAGGCACCCCTGCCTCGCCTCATCTGAATGCAAAGGCAAGGGCCTCAAAGGCTTTTAAATAACACCACTTATCATAGATAAGATGGCATTGTGCTTGAGAGCATAAAGGCACTGCGCTGCCTAGGCAGTAGTTAACCAATGTTCACTTTTCACTCCTAAATAATATGGAATTTAGAAGTTTATTCTACGTTATATTTATTCGATGTCTAAATCATGTAAAATACAACAAAAAAAGGATCATCTGAAAATTTTGTAAACAATAATTACAAATATTTATTCTTCCTTTTAAAGTATACAGCAGAGCAAGAAAATGAAAAAGGGACCTGAATAAACTATTTTTTTATATTCAGAACTATTTTGCTTGATGTGCTACGACCAGTTTTCCTCACATCATATTCTTAAGATTCTTGAGACATCAAGTGATTATGGTTTTATATAGGATATATATGTTCCCCTAATTTACTCCACAAATACAAATTTACCAAAGGTCAGAAATAGCAACTCATGAAAATTAGTGATGTCACCAAATATCAGCATAGATATATGAGAACAAATGTAACATATGCACCAAAGCCTTGAGTCTACAAGGTAAAGGATGTCCAAACTAACCTGGATTTGTTGGATTCCAGTAAGATCCTTGCAGAAATCAGTAAGTAGTTGATTGCAAGTTGGCCGCACATATGTTTGGAAGCATGCTTCTAGTTGACCAGTGACACTACTCACAATGACAGATGGAAACTCAATTATCTCCTGCGGATGGGGGTTTCTTTCCCTGTCACATGTAGCCTCAAAGTCTATGACCACAAAATACTGAAAATCTTGAAGCTGGAACTCGTAAGGGTATCCCTGGCAATACATATTGAATGGGGCATTTGCATACTGAATCCGAGAATCCACTTGGAAGGGATAAATTTGGCCTTCAAGAAAATTCATTTGGCATTGCTGCGCCTTTTGAGAGTCCGGATAAAAAGTTGACCACGAGCCAAAATCATGATGGTAGGTGGGTTTATTGTAAAATTCAACAGGAAGGTCATGAAATTCACAGCTCACTGGATGAACCGGTTCCACTACGTCCACAGCTGGATGAACATTGGTTTCTTCTTTAAGCTCTGAAAAACTATCTATGGAATTCCCATATGAGAATCCCTTGGTCTGGAGGCATTTTAAGGATGCCTCACAGCTCCTTGGAAGTGTTTCTGCAGTAGTTAAAAATAATTAATGTCCATCATCAATAACCATAAGCAAAACCAATGTGCAATGCAATATGTAAGAGCTGCCAGACATAAGAAGATATCCATTTGGAAGGAATAATATGAGGGAGGTGGGAGACGTACACTTTAAACGCAAAGGTAAAGCCAACACACATTAGTAGAAGACACTGATTCAAAGCATTTGGAAATAATGCTAAAGGGCGAAGGGTAACAAATCTAAGAAGGGGATTGAACTGCAATGGAATGGATAATAATCATGGCCGTCAACTCTTTAAGTGGCCTACTGCTTTATAGCATTCTAGCTTTCCATCCAGCATCATGACATATAAAGTCCAAAGATGATTAGCTGAAAAGACGGACACAATGATAAATCTATTGAATACCTCGATGAATTGAGTGCAAAGTTCGACTTTTTAAATATAGTACGATAACTATGGAAGTAAGTAAAATTTATTTACCTAGTCCAATTATGGAAAAAAAATAGGCAATGGTTACAGAAATCAGTGATGACATAGACCAAACAATGCATAAATCCATTGACGCAACTTTGTAGGTATATCCTGGATCCATCATACCATAACATAAGGACATGGTTATATTTGATCAACGTGCCCTAGAGTAGACATTTTAACTTATAAGGTACCATCATGCATATCAAAGGGATTGAAACTATACTACAACTATTAATATAATTCATTTAAGGAGTACCCATCAAAAGGGAAATAAGAATCTATTTGACCATCATTCCTTATCACCACAACATGTAGGAGATCACAAAATATATCAAGTAAGTTCAACTCCAAGCTTTATTCAGTTAGAAAATTTTGGAATAGGTTACCATAATAATTGCTTAAAGGATAAAAAAGGAACAATTCTCAAAAAAGAGTTGGGATAACCTATGTATCTAAGCCAAAAACCTTATAGTTGAGGTCTAGGAAGAAAAACTCTACAACCCTAGTATGGGTTGGGCTAGTAACATATCCATCCAACACACAGCCAAAGCCGGCAATATATCTTAAATCATGAACCGAAAACCTCCAAGGCCAAATAAAAATATGGCATCGAAGATACAATTATAAACAGTTCCAACTCTTTGTACCATTAAAAAAATTGCTTAATTTTAACAATCACATTCCCAAGTTCTCTCACCAGTAAAAGTTTTAACTCGCCAATCCTTCAACCATATGAAGGTTAACATGCAACTTAGCACAACCCCATATTTGGAAGGGGCTTTGGCATCCCATCCTTACTAACAGAAAGAGCCAGACTGAAAAAAAGAACTTAGTATGAACTTCCCAGTCTACATTCTCGATAGAACATTACAATGCATCATTATCCCATGTGAAGAGTACAGCGAAAAGAAGAGCGAAGAAAATCGATGCTCATAATCAGGTCTAACTTTCGGTAATCAAGCTACAAATTACCCAATTACAGAACCGCATCAACTAGGGGAAAACCGCGGAAAAGCATCAACAGTAAATCGGTAACCTCCTAAAACCCGAACACAAACAGTAGGGCAAATAAAATTGAGCTGTATAATCTGTCAATTCACGAATCGAAACTCCAAAATTCACAACAACAGATACAAATCAGCGAAAGTAATAACCACAAACCTTTGTTTTCAAGGGCCATCATGATCTTGCGTTAAATAAAGATCAACCAGCGAGTACATCAGATCTTCCTCTGTTCTTCCCACCTGAAACAAACAATTGTACGATATTTAGATACGCGCAGAGAGAGAAGCACAGATCGGCGAAGAAAGAGAGAGAAAACCGACCTGGTGATATTCGGAGAGGTGAAAGCAAAAGAGAGTGGTGTATCCTTCCATGTATGAAACTACTTTTTATAGCTTTATTTTATTTTACTCTAATTTAAATTTTATGCTTCCAAAAATCTAAAATAATCAAATTACTAACATGAAATAGAACTAATATATTAAATCAGTAATTGAATTTTATTATACTAATGGGACCTTAATTAAGAATATATTATTTTTTTAATAACTTTTAAAAAAATTGCTTAATTGGTTCCAAGTAGAAAGGAAAATCTTACTTACTCTAAAGGTTATGTTTTAAAAGGCGGTCATGCGCATAGGTGAGATTTTTTGGAGCACCGCCACGATTTTATATAATCGAGTGATCAAGACAGTAAGTGTCGTCAAAACTCAGAAAAGTATCATCAAGGACTAGAAAAGTATAGTCAAAGCCTAGAAAAATATCGGAAAATCCAAAAAAATGTTGCTACGTGAATTTTAAATTTTATTCTATAAAAATTTATGTATCAGTTAAATTTATTAATCTAATCATTAGTAAATATTAAATATTTTACAATAATAATAACGCCCAGCCCCGCGTAGACTCCAATTATATCCTCGATTAATCCCCGTCTAGATTCTCGGAGATTCTAACCGCCCGATTAGCGTTGAACGTCTTTTAAAACACTGCTTAAATGTGATTTGAATCTGAGATATCTAGAAATTATTACTTCAATTTTAATCACTAAATACAAACATTGATCGTTTTTAAATTAATTTTATTATTCAATCTTATATATATTTACACATATAATTTAAAATTAATATCCACTTTTTTTGTATATTATAGTTGAATTTTTTCATTTTTACATCGATACATGTAAATTTCCACATTTAATGTGAATTTTTATCGTACTTAAAATTTAATGTATGTGGTAATTGAATTCATTGAAATTTTATTTATAAATTATAGCTCGGTTGACATAGTCTACTTCACTTTTCACTAAAAATAAGTACTACCTATTTACATTCTTTTTATTTGTTGATATTATGTATAAAACTAATAATCATGATTATGTTTGTGAGTTTAATTAAATACTTTAATATTTATATAAAAAATTACGAAATCCTAAACTTTTATTGATTACTAAGTAGCTGTGTAAATATACATTGCAGATAAAAATTTTATTACCTACCTTTTTTTCCTTTTTGCTGTTGAACTGATAAGGAAATAAAAAGAATTAGAGGAATGGGGCCCAAGTAAGGTACGCACACATAGTAAAACTTTTCGCAAAAGAAAGCACACGTGTCGAATTTCTAGTTGTTTTTTTCCCGGTATATTTATGGCGCGAAGATCCAGATATTTTTTACTCACTAGTGTACGAGACAAAATATGTTAAAATTAATGCTACTGAGTTAACAGCCGTTGGTTTTACTGACTTTACCCTCCAGTTTCTTATGTACTTTATTTTATTTTTTATAAATAATTTATCATTGTAAATTCTTATTAAAATTGGTAAAGGGGCACAGTAACACTACAAAATATTATTATAATTGTAGAAAACTTTTTTCACATATATGCATTAACATGTATGGATGTTTTTTTGTCGATTTGTCCAAAAATATTATATTGATTCATTTCTCTATCTAATATTATAATGTGTCCAAAATTATATGATATCGATAATGTGTGTTGTCAGTTCTGGCCTTTATAATTTGAAAGTGTGTATTTGATTACCTGAAATATTTATTTGTATACATAAAAAATTATATAAGAATATATGTCACACCTAAAATAAATTAACTGTGAATATAAAATTGAAATCTAAAGTTTTGATGTCAAGCATAATGTGAATACAATTATACGACAACAAAAGTCCGACCTCAAATAAAGCATAGTATTAGGGAAACAAAATCAATTTGATTTTACATTAAATCTAGCATAGTCTTCTTAAATATGTTGTTAAATGCGATTTAATCTCTGTTGAAAACATAATCATTGTAAAATGTTACTACTATTCCTTTTTTCGTTTTAATGCTACCTTAAAAGAATACTTGCAAAATACTAGTTTTTACTTTTGTGTTTTTACATGTATTGTTTACTTTTGTGTTTTTACATGTATTTCAGCAACATTTCTGTTTTATGTGCACGTATTATTAATTTTATGTTTCAATAGAGCACTTGTCACACAATTGAGTTTACATGTAAGTGTTTGAGAAATATCTTAGGATTTACTTGGTATTATTGTTTAAGTTATTGTCTAAATAACTTGCTCTCGCAATTTTTTTTATAAAATTACATTTTTCAATTTAAATAACGTATTTTTGTCATTCATACTTTTTAATTTGGAAATGAATATCTTGTTTTTTTTCAAAATCAACTTTGTTACTTACAAGAAAAGTTAAAAAATTAAACTTTTCAGAAAAGTTGTTTAGGAAAGCATAGCTTAACCGGCCCTTAGCCTTTTTATTTAAGAGCAGTGATCTCAGAGGTTACATGTTCGAGTTCACATTTGAGTGGGGTGGGGTGTGGTTTTCTTTATTATCAATGTAAGCCCAACGAGGCAAAAATTATGATTATATTTTATTTGTTATATTTTCTCAAAATATTTAGGTTCCACGAATCTTTAATTTTGCAAAATTTAATAATAAGAATATTTTTCTTTCTTTTACATGAAAAAGAAAAATATTTTTTTCATTTACCCATTTTCAAGCTGACTTTGTTAACCTTATAACTACCTCCTCTCTCGTATTTACTTTGAATTTTGCAACTTCAAACGTTTATATCTCACAAACCGTTGACTTTTTCGAATCGACGCTTTGAAATATCTTGATCGTCTTAATTTTATCTTTAAAATAAAATACACTTTGATTTTTTCGAAAAATAAAATAATGTTTCGCAATCTTATACGGTGTATTATAGTGGTATAATGCCTTTTGTTACTGTTTTTTCATGAAGGCGTTACACATGGTATAAAGTTGCAAAATAATTTTATACAGATTTTTTTTCTCCTTTATGCTTATAACAATGCTGATTTCCTCATAAAATCATAACATGAAGACCTTAAGCCTAAAATAAAAGCTCTTATACATGGTATAATTGGGGTTATGTTTACAACAAAACTCACTTTCTAGTAAAAAAATAATTTATCGTAGTCTTATACATAGTATAATAGTTGTATAATACCCGTTGTTACTGCTTTTTCATGAAGGTGCTGTATATGATATAAGAGTGGTATAATGTATTCTATATAGTCTTTTTTAAAATACATCATACCACTCTTATGCATTGTATAATGCCTTCATGAAAAATTATTATTTTTATTATACAGCTATTATACTATGTATAAGATTGCGATAAATTTTATATTTTTACGAAAAATTTAAAGTGTATGTTATTTTAAAGATAAAATTAAGACGAACAAAATATTTCAAAGCGTCGATTAAAAAAAATTAATGATTTATGAGATATGGAGGTTTGAAGTTGCAAAATTCAAATTAAATAAAAGAGAGAAAGTGAATATTAATTATTCATTGTTGTAAAAGTAATAAAATATAATTTTTTTGGGGTATATGGTCAAATGACCCCAAAAGTTAAGTTTGAATTCACGTTTAAGGTTTGATTATTATTTTTATTTGTATGAAAGAAAGCACAATTGCGCAATGAAAAAAATTGTCATTTGTTTTTAATCTCAAGTAATACTAAGGGCTTGCTTGAGATTGTTGTTATGGTTGCTATCTTGATATCTTAACATCACAAACTTTTCATATGAAAACGTATTTTGGTACATGACAAAATATTTGGACTCTTAATATTAATTTAATAAAAATATGTTTGTTATTTATTTTCGAAGCTTTTCATGACAACATCTAAAAAATGTTGAAAATTGAACTTTTTGGGATAACGATTTGAGAAAGGAATTCGTGACCAAAGTTATCTTTTTTTTTTATTTGAAATAGTTTAGACCATATAGTTCATAGAGTAATGTAGACATGTTCATGGATCGAGCTACCCGCCCAATCTGATCTGAACCCGTTTCATAGGTCGGGTTTGGACATTCATTTTTTTTCAAAAGCTTGACCTGAGCCCGTTAGAGGTTGGAATCTTTTGGGTCGGGCTTGACTTTTATATATATACCTAAATCCGGCCCAACCCTGATCCGATGAATAATATATTATATAATACCTATTTTTACATAGTATAATATTTATTTTTTATTTTTATATTTTAAGCACTTGAATTTTTGAATCCAAATACAATAATTCATAGTAAAATATTAAAGAATTCAATTAAAAAATTCAACTGTACATAACATTTATTCGCACATATATAAAATATTTTGTTTCGTGTATATATATTCAATAAAAAAATTTAAAACAAAAATACTATGAACCATGGGCCAGGCTTGTGAATGACCTCTTAAGCTCAGCTCGAGTCTGGAGTTTTTAGCCTAATTAAGTCCGGCCCGAGCCCGCCCAAGCCCACCCGACAAATATGTCTACATTAACGGTGTATACAATGGGGACTTAATTGATGATTTGAAAAGTTTAGAGGCTCAATTGGATTCCAAGGTATACAGTAGGGGCTAAATTGGCTTTAACCATTAGAATAAGAAATAGAAGGCCGGGCTTCGTTTCCGCATTTAACTTTCAGAATAAAAGGGACCACGAAAATACAAACTTCACCAACAACGATATCCACGCCATTTCGCTACTCTCTCGCAGGTATTTACCCGCTACCTTCTCATTGTTAGCAGTAGAGCATACCGTGTACGATTAGCTTCCCGCCGATGTGCCATTCAGTTATCGCTGGAATAATTTCGATGGACATCGTTGTAAAATTGTTCGTTTTTTTGCTGATCGAGTTCTAAATCGTTCCGTCAGTTGTGTGATTGCGGAGGTAAATATGCTTAATATTGTTACTTCCTGCTTAATTGATCTTCAATTTTTGTGAGTAAAATTCTGAGATCCTTATCACCATTGCGTTGCATTCAGCAGTCAAATTTCGAAATGTAGAATGTTATTAGATGTTGTGTTCGTAAGTTAATTTACGAATTTTCATTTCTGGCCTTGTGATGTGTAGCCGTATCCTTTTGACTTTGATGTATTCGACAAATGCAAGAGCTAAATATCACTATTTTACGCCTCCTGTTAACTGATTTCATTCTACGTAATTTGAGATTAACCATAGATATTTGAATTGCATGATTTGTCTTCTAAAATTTGTTTCCGATTTTTTGCTTGCTAGTGTTAGTTGTTTAGTGCTTCTTACGCGGATGTAATTATGCCTTGTAAATCAGCACATGTACGATGCGTTGATGGTCAATAGTAGTTAGAAATCTCATAAAAGATACAGTACGTATACCAGTATCGTAGGAGAAATATTATTATGCTGGATTTTTAAAATTTGAAGTAATATTGAAACAAATAGTTGGATACTTGTGAAATACTGTAATAAATTCTGCTTTAAATTTTTTACAGTTGAATCCATCATTCCAGACTGAAATATGTGTTGCTTCTTCATCATTTGATTATCGCGCCAATTAGAGGATTGCCTTAATTATTAGCCATCAATCTAATTTATCGCGTTTGGTTTAAGTTTCGTTCTGGTATAGTAGCATGTGAATTTTCAACTTTTGATATCTATCAAAAATTATGCAAAGTATTTGGTAACAAATTTTGAAATGGTTTGATTTCACATGTTATTAATCAACTCCAGCACATGTAAAAGAAATTCCTACAAATTTGTAAACTTGATAGGGATTTATTTCTATTAAAACTTGTTAATATATCAAAATAACTAAACAGATTTCTCATAAACATATATTTGAATGGAACCAACATTTGTTCAAATTAAAGGAGCCTAAAGACAAGAATGTGAAATATGTGAAAGTTTGAGTTAACATTACCATTTTCTTCTTTTAGTGTTTTTACCAAAATGATGGTGGGGGATCTTCGTGTTGAAGCTAAAGAAGCCGCTGTACTCAAGGTGGAAAAGCTCTTTACAATACATGAACTCTTGCAATCTATTGCTTCAATAAAAGCTGATTACACTACATGCTTACAGGTATATCATTTCAGTCTTTTGTTTCTTTCCCTTTTTAGCTTTTAATAACATAATTTTGATCTCAGTGTTGTTTAACCATGTATAAAACAATATCATCTCAAGTTAAGTTAGAGAAATTATCCTCGGATTTTAGACTTGTGTTTATTTTTGTAAGTGAAGGGATTTTGTTTTCCTTCTGTATTTCTTATTTTCTGTCATGGTGAAGGTTTTATTATATCGTTCCGAATGAAAAAGTTAATGATGGTTGATCTTAGATATTTTCGCATCTGATGTGAAGTTTGATTACATGTAGCTTAGCACAAGTGAGATAATGTAATTTTGGAGGAATTTACAATTTTCCACTGCAGTGTATGCAACTATGTATAACACACATTCATCTTAAGATTCTCCTCTATTTTCAGGCAAACGATGCACAACTCAGTACAATAATAGCAGAACAGGTAGACAATTAGCCAGTATGCTAATTATTATATTATAAATGCTAGATTAGATTTCTTAACTCGTACTTCTTAGTTGTAGGTTGAACAAGCACAAGATGGGTTGGCAGCATTTGGCTCTTCACTTAATACAATAAACCTGCTTCATCAGAACTTTATAACCATTGAAAAGTATATTGTTTGCTATGCTTTTCAAGTTGGACACTTGGTTTGATAGGAATTATAGTAATTGTTTCTTTCATATGTGAATTGGTTTTCGTTCATTGTTTTCATCTAATGGCAATTGTTTGTGCTCCAGGCTTTGCCAAGAATGTCAATCCTTGATTGAAAATTATGATCAAATCAAGCTTCTAAGCAATGCAAGGAATAAACTAAAAACAACATTGAAGGTACGTAGGTGTGATCAGATCAACCTTCTAAGCAATGCAACTGAAATTAATGTGTTATTTTACTACTTTATCTGAAAATAAAATTCTTCGCATGGAAATTTTTTGATATATATGCACACACACACACAAATATACCTCTATAGTTTTATTATTAATTACACGTTTCTCCACAGTTTCCAAACCTATCTTTTTAGTAATAGTGTTTCCAGGTTTCTGTATTGTTACCGTTCCTGTTCTACCTAGGTGTGAACTATGCAACACATCCTTGGAAACTTCAGTTTTTGATTCCCAGAGCTTCGACTTCTATTAGATTGCAAACAATGCACTTTGCTCATGCTTATTCTTGGGTTAAATTTTTGGATTATCCTTAGGATATTGAGGGTATGATGTCAATCTCTATTGAAGCTGCTGAGGCACGGAATTCTTTGAGTGATGATATGGAAATTGTTACTACTTATGAGGTAAAGCTGACATTTGTGATAACTTTAAGAAATTGATAACAAATCTTGTGCAACTTGCTCTATTTAGATCTCATATGAACATGTCTATTCATAGAGGTTAACTTCCCTTGATTTGAAGAGGAGATTTGCACTAGCAGCTGCAGGATCTCACACGGAAGAGGTTGAAAGATTAAGGTCTGTATCTCTTTTCAAAGTTTGTTTATGCTTGCAAAATATTCAGTACCAACTACAATTAAAGAAGAAAGTTTTGTTGGCTGTAAATTCCTGTCCTTTTCCCTGCATAAATCTGATATAAAAAGTATTCAATGGCAGCATGATTGCTGATGTCATTCATCTCTTAGTATCATATATTCCTTTTCAGTTTATTTATGAAAGTATTTACATTGGAGCAAACATAGATTGTAGTTTATTATTGATTGATTTCCATTATGCTTTATATTTTATCCCCTTCTTAGTCTTCCTTTTAAAGTGGACAATTTTTATTTTTCTTGAACAGACGAAGAAGTGCTTGTGATGTTGTTGAATATTTCTTATGTACACCATTTTCTTGAAAGCTTACTTTTGTTATCAAAAAATAGTTGTACTTTTGTATTTTGAATCTCTAGTTTAATTCGATGCATAGACTCAACTATCTTCATGATGAGGGCGAGTCAAAAGTTTTTATAGCTTGAAAAATAATGATACTTGCGAGTTGTTTTTTTGAACTTATCTTGTTTTTCCTCGTGTTGTTTGTTGAAAATTTTTTTTGTAGCTTGAGATTTAAAACGAACCATCTTTGTAATTCCCAGAAAATATTTTGAAGATGTAGATCAAACTTGGGAAGCCTTTGAGAAAACATTATGGGATCATATTGCCAACTTCTACAAACTTTCAAAGGAGAGGTATAGTTAGCTTCTACAAACACCTTGTGTGTACCGTATTTAATTTTTTGCAATTTCTTTATGTTTGTTTCGTTAGTGTTATCCATGAAGTTGTTCGTATATTTTAGAAAAAAAAATAAGGAAATATGCATACTTAGATTTTGTAGTTAGAGAAATCTGGGGCATTGTTTTAAGAATTAGATTGATTTAAAAGGTGGCCGCCTAGGTGGGGTTTTTTGGAACACAACCACCATTTTATATAATCAGGTGGTCAAGGTGAAAAGTGTTGCCAAACCCACAAAAGCGTTGTCAAAGACCACAAAAGTGTCGCTAAAACTCAGAAAAGTGTTGCCCGAGCCTAGAAAACTGTCGCCAAAGCTCAAAAAAGTGTTGCTACATAAATTTTTAGTTTTGTTATATAAAGTTTTATGTGATAGTTAAATATATTATTCTAATTCATTAATAAATATTAGAAATTTAAAAATACTAATCCGCCTAAACCCCGCCCGGCCCTCGATTAATCCCCGCCTAGACCCCCGGAGGCTCTAGCCGCCCGACTAGCGCCTAGTGGCTTTGAAACACTGATATTGTAAGCTATATATGTACCCTAGCTTTTTATCAATGAATTACAGGTAAGAATTATTAAAACTAGTCCTATATTTTTAACTTGGTATAAGAGCACATGGCTCTCTTGGTCTGGAAGTCTTCTTTCATGTTTCTTATATGTATTTTGAATTGCTGAGCTGTGTTTCTGAGCAAAATCTCTCTTTCTCCTGCATGTTTCTCTTCGCGGTCTGATTCCTGATAATTCTATCTTGCCAGTTTGGTATTTTCTGGGTGTTTTTGCCTTCCTTTAATGGTCCTTTTTCTAGCCTGCACTAGTGGACAAACATTAGTTTTGACTGTTGAATGCCTGTCCACTAAAGCAAGTGATGTTTTTGAACCATGTGGCTAGACAGTCAAAGGCCTAAATTATGTGTTTTTTATTGAGGAGCTTTTTCTTCAAAAGAAGGTGGAGAGTTATTCTTAGCACGGTGCAGAGTGATTTTTGGCGGCAAATAACAACTCCCTTTGGAAAACAAATAAGGAAATATACTTAATTAGGAAACTGATTGCTAGAGAAATCAAGAGCATCATTTTAGTAATTAGATTCATCATATGTTTCCTTATTTGTATGTTGTAATTAGACCTGTTCGTGGGCTAGGTTCGGGCTGGTCCTACATGGTTTTATCTTTAAATGTTCATCCCAAACCCGTCCCAGCCCATCTAAAATATTTTCAGGCTCGGGTTGGGTTGGGTTTGGGTTTGCTCCATGAAATATGCATATATATGTTGTAGCAAAATATACTGTAGGGAATAGTTTTGGGCTTGATAAGCAAGAGTGAGCATCCAAGTAGGGTTGAGCCCATCTACACAAAACCAATTGGCTTCTGTTAGGGTTTAATCTACTCCGCTTATATATCACTCAATATTCTTGTCTAATTTCAATGTGGGATAAACCACGTCTCCAACACTCTCCCTCAAGTGCAACTGGGCCTGGACCAGTTGACACTTGTCAAACATACCTTAGCATGAGTCTAGTCTAGTCTCATCTACTAGCCCATTCATGGGTCTAGTCTTATCAGCTAGCCCAAACCAAGGTTATCAACAAGTCTAGTCTTACATACTAGCCCAAATTTCATCAGGATTTTTGAAGCACAAACCTATGGTTTTTTCGCTCTGATACCATGTAGAGAATCCATGAGTCTCAGAGAGTGTTGGGCTTGATAATTATGAGTGGGCATACAAGTAGGGTTGAGCCAACCAATTGACTTCACTTATATATCACTCTATATGCTTATCTATTTCCAATGTGAGATAAATCACATCTTCAACATATACTAAATTAAAAATACTTTATATCTTATGTTGTTAAAAATGTATTACATTACATATATAAAAAACCCTTTTATTAAATAAAGAATGCGGGTCGGGCTACCCACTGAGACTTTAGACTAATCCCAAGTCCAATACATATATTTTGAGGGCTTTAGTGGGTTCGGGCTGGGCTGAACAAAAATAAAAAAATCATGTCCCAACCTGACCAATACATAACGGGCTTGGGTGGGTACCGAAGCCCACGAACAAGTCTAGTTGTAATACACACACACACCTTAGTTTCCTTTCAACGAAATATACGTAAATGTTGTCTTATATTTAATTGTGTATACTTGAGTGGGGATGAGCAGAATGGTTCATGCATACATTTTTTGGGATTAGTAATATGCTGAAGTTCGATAAATCTTTATCTATTCTACTTTTGCAGCCCACAAACCCTGGTTCGTGCTATATGGTAAGTGGCTGCTAAGCTATTTTGTATATATATAGGAGGTGGCCAAGTTTCAAGTTTCACGGAAACTTCATGTCTAAGAGTAAAATATAATATGGTGACTGTGTTCATGTTTTGACATTTCAAAGACAATTATTTTTGTTTGGATTAGGCTTATATCACTTTCATTTCTTTGCTAGCTCCACTGAAATCAAACCCATTTATTCGGATATCATTATACTTGCACAATGTACATTTAGTTCTTTTGATAGAGTTCGGTATCATTGTTGTGCCAAGGTGATGTTAAAATTCCAGAAAATTGTTTCAGTTGGTTCATGAGTGCAATTGCCGAATGGAAAAGTTTTATCATGTACATGGTACTATTAAATGTCTAATAAAAAATTTAGGATAGACTTTATCATGTATGATGGCATAGTAGAGATATGGAATTTACGCCAAGTCGGGGTAGCTATAACTACTATCACTAAAATCTGTTCAAAAGGCAAGGTGGGCCTAGTTCAGGCCAAGCTTGGTTGGGCCTCACAAAAAATGCCTTATCTCGGCTAACTCATCCTGCATAATTAAGATGTGGGCTTAGGCTGGACTAGACCTATATTGTGATTACTAAAATCTTTTGCATCTACGATTTTTCTAGCAATTTAATTTTGCATTTTTTTTATAAAATTCATCATCATCAAGGTATTCTACTGTTTTTTTATTCAATTTGATGTAAATTTAATATTTGATTCATTATCAGTTTGATAGATCTTGGTTATAGTTTAGTTACTAATATGAAATTTAAGTTTGATAATCTTATTAATGCTTAGTTGTACCCCAAAAGAGTACTGTCTGATTTTCTTTTCACTTTTCCTGTTAGGGTGGTTGAAATGCAAGAGATTTTAGATCAGCAACTTGCCGAAGAGGCAGCTGAGGCTGAGGGAGGGGGTGCAATGACAACTGTTGCAAACTCTCGTAGATTTTCCAAGTTACTATGCTTTAGCGGTTTCTTCATCTTGACTTTTTCTCCAATGCATTTTCTTGTTGCTGATTTCGTATTTTATATTATCCTTTACCACTTCCTAGTTGGGTCACCTTTGCTTAATGAAGGAAACAAATTATGTATATTTAAGTTGTTACTTCATGGACAGCAAAAAATCTACATCTGCAATTACTTCTTCCAAAAACCTAACACAACAGAAGTCAAAGGTGCAAAGGAAAGGGTATAAAGATAAATGCTATGGGCAAATTAGAAAATCTGTTGAAGCACGGTTTAACAAGCTACTGATGGAGGTACTATTTTTTTCAATTTATCTCTTACATGATGAATTTTTTTAGTCTTTTTGTTGATAGTACTTTTCCATTGCTGATTTTTCTACCAGCTTGTATTTGAGGATCTCAAAGCTGCTTTAGAAGAAGCATGCAAGGTATGTGTTACTCATATGTTATTCTCGTCTCTAAATATTATGCCACTAAAACATTAGGTATTGTCTTATGTCTTTTACGAACTTTACATGAAGTTCCAAGAGCTTTTGGATATTTGTGGTTATAAAATTATTCTAAAGTTACTGAATCTATTTGAACATGACTTGTAGCTGTATTTTCGTGCCTTCTCATACGCATGTTCTTGTATTCGCATTGCATTTTTAATTGGTCTAATTTTTGCTTCATAGGTTTGTTCTCTACTCTATATTTTAATTTAAACAGTTTGCATGCATTTTTATTGTGCTTCCTTTTTTGGCATTTGCTTCATTGTTAATCAGTTGAATCATATAATCTACAGCTGGTGTGGGCTCTGGACAATTTCAAAGTTTTTGAGGGTTTTAGTGCAATTTCTCCTTTTGATTTATAGATTGTGGAAGAGCTTGCAGATATTCATGACTATGTGGACCCTTGTTTTCCTCCAAGGTTTGAACCCCTGCCTAATTTTCTTTTATAATTCTATCTGTGAACGTAAGTGACTGATGTCAGCCAATTGATATTTTTTTAATTTAATGCACTAGCCAGAATTTGCTTTTTCATAACTTATTTTGTATTAGTCCAAACAAATTTGATAACCCAATCAACACTACTTTTATTTATCGTTAAATTCAAATGTTGTGTTCTATTTTCACAACTTTTAATGTGTACTTTTTTCCTCTCTCTTGGTTCATTGACTTTTTATATCAGATACTATAATCTTACTCATTGTTGTGGCAGTTAAGAAATTTCCTTGAGTCCATTAATTTAATCATGATTGTTGGCAGATATGAAATATTTCATCTCGTGGTGAATTTGTATACTGAGAGGTTCATCCGGATGCTCAGATTGCTTAGTGACAGGGCAAATGAGTTAACAAATATAGAGATTTTAAAGGTATTTTCTCTCGTTCTTAGTGTGTTCTGAGTATATCCTTAACGCATGTAAGATTGTGGAAGAACCTTGCCATATATCCCCTCTTATGCTCTGATCATCAACCAACTTGATCTATTTAATATGCATGCCATAGAAATTAGCATTTATGATCTACCTGGATAATCTAAAAAAATACATGATTTTCCTAAATGGCTCAGGTTTTGTTGTCTTTGTGTGCACGGCAAGGGTGTGTCACTTAAAAAGCAATATTGTTTTACTTCTAATAAACTTCGAGTTTCTCCAAGAAAATATATGATTGATAGTAAGTTTTTGGGTCTATCAACCTATCTTAGTCTATGTTTCTGTAATTATAAATTTTTTATTAAGTTTGCGCCCTCTACCGTACTCCCATGAACTTCTTGAATTTATAAGTATGGAAGGAGCTCTAATGTCATTGAAGATATAATTAATTTTTGCTTGTCATGTGTAAATCTCATCTTTAATCATCCCTGCTACAAAGCTTCTAGTATAAGTATTTCTGTAAGGTCAATTGAATGGCATCTTCACCGAAAGATGGTGGATTAATTATGATTATAGAGGCTTTATTCTATGAGCAGAATGGGTGTTTTTGACAATCCTACTTGCAGTAACATTACGAAAGTTTTCTTTGAGCATTTAGTAGTGTATGATTCAATGTGATTAATTTTCTTTAATGCTATTATACTACATCCAGTAATGTTACAAAGTTCTTCATTGAAAAATTCTGTATGCAGTGTTTTTACAGAAGTTTTCTTTGAGCACTGATTAGTCTATGGTTTCATTGTCTACGACTAGGTAACTGGCTGGGTAGTCGAATATCAAAATAATCTTGTTGGACTTGGTGTCCACGAGTCTCTGGCTCAAGTCTGTTCGGACAGTGGTTCCATGGATCCCCTTATGAATTTGTATGTTGAGAGAATGCAAGCTACAACAAGGGTAAACCATTGTAACTCATCATTCTGTGGTGATATGACTCAGCACAGACCAGAATTTCTTATTACTATTATTTTACACCAATTTCCTAGAAATGGTACTCGAATATTCTGGAAGCTGATAAGGTAAAGCCACCAAAGAAATCAAAGGATGGAAAGCTGTATACTCCAGCTGCTATTGATCTGTTCAGGATTCTGGGGGAGCAAGTTCAAATAGTTAGGGATAATAGCACTGATTTTATGCTTTACAGGATTGCTTTGGCTATTATTCAGGTAAGTATCATCGACTTTTTTTCTGGAAAGAATATAAAGAGTTCGTTTAGATTTGAAATGACAACATTGAAACAATGGAGATCAATCTTCTAAATTAAACTGTTAGTACCACTTAATCATTCTTGCATTGTCTATATGGTACATAAACTTGTGTTGCTTTGGACTAAGAGTACACTGTTTTTCTAAAGGATTGCAGAATACTCCGCCTGGAAAAGACCAGCACAAATTTAACTTATTTATTCTCTGCGCTAAAATTGCTAATATATTTCCTCAGTCTCAGTTATTTACTTTTTTCATTTTATAAATATATCTATGTTTAGGTGGTGATAGAGTTCCAAGAAGCTGAAAGGAAGAGGCTAGAGGAGCCTGCTTCAAATATTGATCTGGAGCCATTATATGCAATGGTTTGTGTGTTTGGTTTTGTACATGACATTTTGCAATTTCTTGGAAATGTTAATTTTATTGATCATTGTTTATAAACTTGTCTACAGATAAACAACAATCTCCGATGTTATGACCTTGCAATGGAGCTCAGCAGCAGCACCATTGAGGCACTTGCAGAACATTATGTTGAGCAGGTCTTCCTCCTTTTCTACCTTTCTTTCTATTTGATTTGTATGTTTTTAACTGATAAAAGTTCAGGTATGCGCAGCTTAGATGTTTTTGAAGTGATTGCAATAGTTGTGTTTGCACCACTCCTGATGTATTAAGTAAAGTGAAGTTCAAGCATGTGGACTTCTGGAGTTAAACATGACAGGATAATTAACAAAAACAAGATATAGAGATTATGCATTCACTTTTAGTTAGATTCGTGTCTGACACCGTGTTAGGTGAGGTCGGGGCATTATGATGTCCATGGAGTCATGTTTTCTTTCTTTTTAGTCTAGCGTTCTGTTTTATCCGATTGTAGGGATAACAAACTTCTTACAAGATATAACAAAAATTTAGATGAATGTTTTGAAAAGATTAAATATTGAATTAATTATATGTAATGAAAATAATAACTGACACTAAGAATGGAGAAAAGGAAAAGGAGAAAGTGAAGGGACAAGGATCCTTCAATCAGCGTTTAGTTTTCTGCTGGAAGAGTTTCCTTCTCTTTAAATATTGTGTGACCTTTTTTTGGTTTTTTTATATAGTTGACAGGTTTTCCTGTATGACCGATTCTAAACATATTTCCATCTCTTTGCTATATATATGTAATATAGTTCATTGGCTGCTTTGAAGCTTGTTTCGGGAAACTGTTGTTTTTTTTGCCTTTCTTGTTAAGTACAGCGCCGTTGGATTTTTCAGGTTAATTTTGAGGATACTTGCAAAGGTTTCTTGGAGGTAGCAAAGGTATGGACGTTTGATACTGATACTATTTCTCTGATGTTTCCTTGTCCTCTAATGCATATTTTGCTCTTCCTTTATTTTTCTTCTTGGCGGATTACTATACTCAAATAATTGGCATATTGCTCATTTACCACTTCTTTTGATCTAGGTAGGATGTTCTAGATTACAGATAGGCAAGACGCCATCACACACAATGTTCACCGTTTTGCTTTTCTCTTTGTTGTGGTCATTAATGTGATTTGATGAGATGCGGCAACTATGATGCTTAAGATTTGGCCATGGAAGCTATGCTCTGATTACCTGTATTGGCTTATATTATTATCTTTGAATGACGTCCTGTTCTTGAAGTAAATTACTGAAACTTTATTAATGGCATATTGGTGGCAGGAAGCTGTATATCTAACTTTGAAGGTTATCTTTGAAGATCCTGCTGTAAAGGAGTTATTTGTCAACCTTTTTCAGAAAGGTAAACGTATTTTGACCTCGAATGATCTTTAACAATTCACTCGTGAACTTGTTTCAGTGGCTTTCTTACCTGTATTTCGCATTTATAGTCACTTTTCTTCTCTTTCAAATTGTTTGCTTCCTGATAAATTTTTCTACCTTTTCCATAACTATAAGTGATAATGTGTGCTTGATTGCATACTATTTTTTAATAATACAATGTATTCAAACTTTATGGTGCGTGGAAATTTAGTACCACTAAAGAATTCAGTGTCCCTGCTAGTTGAGTTACCTTTGAGGTGAATAATCAAAGTACAGGAACTAATTACTAAAGGTCAAAGGAAATAAAAGTTCAGTCAGAAACTTTCTAATTAATAACAACTTCAGAAAATGAAACGGAGACTTTGGAGATTTGATTGTTTAAGTAGATCTGTTTATTGGTTGATAAGATGCTTTCCTTGCGGATTATTAATCTCTTCAGGCATCCAATCAGGAATATTTGTTTGACCCCAATGCAAGATGCTGTGAAGCTACTTTATTTTTTATTTCAATGTTGCGTGTACGAATTATTAAACGACTTCTTGTGTTGTTTTGATCCATGTTATGCACCTGACTGAGATTTTCCTTGTATGTTTCAGAATGGTATGAAGGACAGGTAACAGAGTACATTCTAGGGACATTTGGAGACTATCTTGATGAAATCAAGATGTAAGTGTAATTCCATTTAGTTTTATGTCAACCTAATTCCAGAAAAAATGTTCAAAGATCCATTAGCTAGTTTGTGAACCTCAATCTATAAACTGGAGTCATTCTATTCTATTATCCTAATCAAAACAAAACTGATCAGACTGGGTAACCACTTTTGTTATTTTCGGTGTTTAATTCTTCTTGTTGTGTAGTACCAACTTCATCGTAATAGTATAACTTTAAAAACTTAAGAGGTTGTAACGAAATGGTGGCTTTGTCATTAGTTAGTGACTAGTTTAATTTTGGTTCAAGTTGCTTCATCTATGATCTGAGCTTATAAATTCATAACCTCAAAATCAAGTCTTCTATTGTTGCACCTCCAAACTGGTCTGATTATTCACACATCTTATCTCATCAAAACCAAATTGATAACATTGAACAATGCATTATGCAATTAATAATGTATTCATTGTTACATTTATTTATTGCTGGCTTCGTTCTTCTAAATTTTAGATATGTCGAAGAACGGTCATTTAAGAAGTTGGTTGAAGCTTGCTTGGAGGAGACGGTTGTGGATTACATTGATCATCTTCTGAGACAGGTTTTTCCATTAAAAAAACCTTGGTTATTTTCTTGCGGGCACTTCAATTTTCAGGAATTTTTTTTACGTTTCTGATTTGTATAGAAAAACTACATCAATGAAGAGACCATAGAGCGAATGAGGCTTGATGAGGAGGTTATCATGGACTTCTTCTTGAAGTACACAAGTGTCTCTGTATGTGCTGCTCATCTAAGCTGAAAATTTAGTCATTGAATATTTTATGTAGTATTTATCATTGATTTTTGTGGAGTTTCTTTTTCCTCGCTAGTTGTTTCTGCTAAATCTCATTTTCGCTATTTGCTTTAGAAAGTAGAAAGTCGAGTAAGGATACTTCGGGACTTAAGAGAACTTGCTTCAGCTGAGAGCTTGGATACCTTCACCCTCATCTATATAAATATACTTGAACATCATCCTGACTGTCTGGTAAAATATTAACACATTACTTTCAATTGTTTGTTTGATCTTGTACCAAGTTATACATATATATAGATTCTTAGCCGCTAATAATATGTCGTGAATAGAGAATTTAGTAATACAGATAATTAATTAATTAGGCTGTTTGCATCCTGAACTTGGCCTTAAAAGCCAAATAATCCCTTGAACTTTAGAAAATACTCCGTTACCCCTTGAACTTGCAAAAATGCACCAGTTTACCACCTCAACTTGTAAAAAACGCACTAATTTACCCATGATTGCCACGTGTCAACTTCTGGTGAAAAGAGAAAAATGACACATTTGAAAAGTCAAACCAACAAGAAGGTGACACGTGGCATATAGGGGGCAAATTGGTGCTTTTACAAGTTAAGGGGGTAACCAGATATTTTTTAAAGTAGAAGGGGTCATTTGACTTTTGAGACCAAGTTTAGGGGGCAAATCATGCATTAAGCCATTAATAATTTTGAAATATGGCTATTCTGGAAAGTAACCTTGATATCCAATTTATGATATTTTCCCAAATGCAGCCTGATGTGGTTGAAAAGCTTGTTGAGCTACGAGAGAGAATTCCAAGCAAAGACAAAAAAGAGGCATGCGCTATCCCACAATGTGATTCCTCCATTCATATTGCTTCTTTTTTTTCTTTTGAAAATAAATGCATGTTATTTGTTGCAGGTGGTGCAAGAGTGCAGAGAGATATATAAGAATTCACTGGTGGGTGAAAACCTGCCTCGGACTTTTTCTGTTTTCTCAAAGATTAAGTGTTTACCGGCTTCCAAAGGATTCACATGGAGACGACTTACTTAGGTCAGTCGCCAATTCCTAGTCCTATCATTGAAGATTTCGACTGGTTCACTTGCCAGTGTCTGCGCATTTACTTCTTATTTTGGACAATTGCATATGGTGATTTCGATTTGTTATGCACGGATGTTGCTGATTGAATGGACATTTCCTTGGCCTTGATTAAGGAAATTTTAACTTGCATGTTTTAGATGGATCCCTCTGTTTTTACTCTTTTATCTTCATAGATGCTTTTCAATATGTTGAGAAAGATGGAGCACAATTTACGTGGAATATTGTGCTCAATTACAGAATGATCAATTGCAGCCTTTCTCGAAAGTATGTAATTTTTAATTATGCTAGAGTTTCAGGAAATTCGAAGGAGATCAAATTATTAAAATACTCAAAACCAACAATGCGCTGTTAACCTAAAATTGAGTGATTTTTTAATTGGAACTCGAAGCCAATAATCTTGGTTGGGGGGTTAAAACCATCATTCTTATATATGTAACAATTATTTAAATTAGGCAAGGGAGCAAATAGGGGATTAAAAAAAATGAACTTACCTCATCAAGTAGTATATTTGAAGATTTATATATAACGTATGAAGAAAATCGAGACCTTGAGCTGCTACAATGACTATTTTGATCCGTATGTTGAAAGGCAAAATTATTGTAGAAATGCCTGAACAAAGCACCAATCTAATATTCAGCAGAAGTTATAAGATAATCCTACAACTACTCTCAATCTTAATCTTTTTATCAGTGGACTATCTTGCATATAAACAATATATAATACTCTCAATCTTAATCTTTTTATCAGTGGACTATCTTGCATATAAACAAATATATAATACACTAGAATTTGGATTCAATAAGAAAGATTAAGTATGTGCTTCAATTTAAGAAGATTTAAGCTTTAAGAAGAAGAATCAAAATTACAAAATTTTATTATGTAATATGTAATATATAATATTATAGTGAATTCTTATTTTATAATAAAATTGAGAATATATATTTATAAAAGAATTTTTTTAAATTATTATTTTATTATCTTAT